>JBCJKH010017472.1:0-13709 GCA_039877255.1 Loriculus beryllinus
GGGACCCTGGGAGCAAGTGGAGTAATTGGGAACACCTCAAGAGCCTTTGAGAGTCTATAGAAGCTACTGGGGGTAACTGAAAATCTATTTGGATGCTGTTCTTGGTGACAGTTTGGGTTTCTTTATATGAAATTGTTTTAAATGTTTGTATAAGGCTAGAAATCGCAACAGTTTACAATATTTGTGTCTTTTGCAATTTGAAAACTGAAGCAAAATGGGAAGATGAGTAGGGGTGATCATGGTGGCCTAGAGAAAGAAATGAGGCTGTATATTGAGACACAACAAACTTAGGTCCAGCTCCCAAGCTGTCCAAGGACTTATTGCAGAATATTCAACTTTATTTTCTCTTTATTTTTATCTCCCTTTTTTTGTGTGCTTGTGTGTGTGTTTAACTGGGAAATGTTTTATACTTTTCTTTATGCCATACTGAGAGGCTTAAAAAGCACTGGAAGTTCTGGAAAGCTTTGATCTGGCAGGAAAGACCAAGCCTGTTTTATAACAAAATGCACTACAACCTGAAATTATCAGCATTGCAGGTTAGTTTTAAAAAAATAGGTAACTAAAGATATAAACGTAAAGGCAGCAAGATTAGCTTCTCATGCTGGAAATTAGTGGTAATAATTGTAATCTTGAATACAAAAATTCCTGCATATCAAAACACAGACTTAAAATTTGCAAGTTGAATCTGCATAAGAATATTTTTAGAAGATAAGAACAGCACATAAATATCATACTTGAAATTTGATATAATTAGAGATGATCCAAGAAGCTAATAAAATTTTTTTCTGCATCACTTTCCTTAAGTACTATTTTGCTTTAATACTGAGCTTAATAAATGAGTACATTTTTAGTATATCATTTGTTAGAATAATGTTCTGATGAGCCATTTGTACAGTGCCAGCTTGAAGCAGATTTAATCCTTTTTCTTGAACTGCTGTTCTTCTGCATGTTCCCTTGCTGTGGTTTCTACTGACCTCTGTTTGCTAATGATACATTTTATTAGTGCCAGTTAGAATAAATTGGTCTGTTAGGTTTAGAGCGAAGATGTTAATAATGTTTCCAACCTTAACACAGTGAATATCATGCAAATCACTATGCTTACACTTCAAAATACAGGGTCACTTCAATCTATGCCATTTCTATGATTTGTGAGCTTCGTGCAGTGTTTTATTAGAATACCATTCAGAAACCATTTTGTCATCCAGGATGCATTATTTCCTCTTTCAGGTGATGAATTTCAATCAGAGGAGCATCCTTTGCACCAAGTACTAGTTAAAAGAAAAGAAACAAGCAAGCAACAAATAACCCAATAGTAGTATGGACTCCAGTAGTCTTCTCTTTGCTTCAGCAGGTCTGTGACCAAAGCAAACACCAAAGCAAGGAAAAAAAAAATGTAGCTCTCTCTACTCACATATTCATGAAGTTGAGCAGTAATATAAGAGGAGAGAACTGGGTCCACATCTTACATCAGTCAACACAGTGCAGTTTTTGCCACTTAATACATATGCAACATGAAAATTATGCCCATAGATTCAGGGGCTTAAAATAAATGAGGAGTCCTATTTTTACTAAAAAAAAATAAGTAAATTTACTACAAAATATTAATTCAGTTGTTTAATCTTCCTAATGAAATAGGATTTAGCTCATATCTGGTGTTTCTTTCTCAAAAGACTACATTGCTTTTATGAGTACTAGAGGGAAGTGCCATTGCCCCTGACAGCTAATCACTTAATGGTCTTAAGGACCGGACAAAAGCATTAGGCTATTTCAGAGTCCTAGACCTAGTTGTCAGCTGTTGTAAATTGGCATAAGCTGAGTTATTTTTGTACAGTGATGTCTGATCCATAGGTTCTATGTTTAGGACTGTCTAGGCAGTTCTACTGCTTAGAAATGTTTCAGTTATTGTATTTTCCAGTTTGAGGTGGAGTTCATGACTTTCATATGAAATGCATTTAGCTGGGAAGCAGGCTACATTCTGGCACCTTCTATCACCTCTTGGCAATCTTGGGGATTGTGTTAGGTATACTGTCTCTCTGGCTCACTCTCCCTATTATTTCCCTCCCTCCATGAACCATGATCTCCCAAGCACAGTGTATACTTTTAGATTTAGTATACTTTTTAGATTTAGTTATTTTAGGCCTAAGTGTGTTTAAGTGTGCACTTTGTGTTCATTAAACTGGGATGACCCAGAAACATGCCCTTGTGGCATAAAAGCCGACAACTTCCTGGACTGCACAAGGAGAAGCAATGCCAGCAGCTCAGGGCAGGTGATCTTCCCATTTACTCAGCTCTGGTGAGGCCACATCTGGTGTGCTGTATCAAGGTCTGGGCTTCCCGGTACAAGACATGGACTTATTGGAAAAAGTCCAGCAAAGGACTGTGAAGGTGATTAAGGGATTGGAGCATCTGTCATCACAGGAGAAGAAGCCAAGAGAGCTGGGACTGCAGATTGGAGATGAGTAAGCTCAGAAGGACTTTATTATGTGTGAATGTACTTCCCTAATGGGGAAGTAAAGAAGACAGAGCCAGACTCTTCTTAGTGTCACCAGTGACAGCACAAGAGGCAATGGGCACAAATTGAAATATGGGAGATTCTATTCAAGCATAAGAAAAATCTTTTTTATTGTGAGGGTGGTCAGACACAGAACGGATTGCTCAGAGAGACTGCAGAGTCTCTGTCCTTGGAAATACTCAAAACCCAAATGGAAGCAGCCTGCTTTAGCTGATCCTACTCTGAACAGGGGGTGGGACTGGCAGATCTACAGAGATGTCTTCCCACGTCAGCTGTGCTGTGATGAGACCTCAGACCCTGCCACTTTAAGTTTGTTGCAAATGCAATACTAGATCTCTGGCATCTTATCTGTTCTCATGCCCATCTGCTAGAATGGCATTATGCCCACTCAGAAGGTGCTGTGCCAGTTTCAACAAGACACAGGTGCCAACCAAACATAGATTTAGAAAAATACCCTGCATAAGATCCTCCTGGTAGTAAGTAATGCCAAATTAGGCCCACATGCTTCATTATGAGTGATCACATCTGTTGAGGCTTGTGGGCATTGTACCATCAATTACAGCCTTTATCCTCCCTTTCTCTTTCGTGAAATCTTTAGTGAATGGAAAGCAAAATTTATGAGCCAATCAAATGCCTTGAGAAAATCTGGGGTTTTCCCATGTCATCTCTGTCTTGAAATCTCAAATTTCAAGCTGTTTTTGTTTATATCCCTTGGTTAGACGTACTTCAGGATACACTAGATTTGTTTGTGAATGCAACATAAGACACTGAAACATACATTCTTTTGTGTCATTTAATACCCTGAGAGAAGGATTATGTGCAATTCGTTTGATACTTGTTAGCCCTGAAGAACTGTTTTGACTGCTACCTTCATTTAGTAGAATAAAATTCACTATTTGGTTATTAACACAATTTGTTGAATTGTGTTTTCAAGTTTCACTCAGGCATCCAACAGATCACAAGCTTCAATCTGCTGGCCACTGTGGTACCTGTTTTGTGTTGTCTGCCGTTGTGTGTGAGACCTGAAGAAGTTACATTGCTCAACACACTCTCTGAAAAGAACTGGTGACCCAGGAAGAACTATTAAGCCCTCTTGCTTCAAAAAAGTTGAGCCTGTGTAGGTAAAGATGGGTGACAAAGTGCTGACTTTTTGCTGCCTAGCTCACTCGGAAGCAATTATCTGTGCTGGCAGTAGTCCATAGGATATGTCCTTCATGTTGCACAGGTTCACCTGGGAGTTTGCTATGCCGGGAAGACATCTCCTGAGTGCTCTCACTGTTGGCTCTGAGTTACCTTGATCTCTGCTCAGAGGGCTTCCTTCAGGATCTCTCCAAACTAGAGCATGGGATTTAACATGAGTGAAATAATTTAAGCAGAACTCTGCAATGCTAGGGTGGGGTGAAGAACACCAAGAAACTGTCTACAGCAGAGCAGTCTAGATAATATGATAAGGACTACATGTGTGGACCCTCTGTAGTGTTTCATGATTTACCTTAGGGTGTAGCTGAGGGGATGGGGTCACTGCTTTGTACCTGTCTACACCTCATACTCACCCTGATGAGAATTAGCTTGCATTAATTGGCAGTTAGCTTAATTCAAGTTATGCCAGTTATAAAAGCACAAGCCCAAACAAAGCCCTGTGATCTGTCAGTGTGTGCTCGTTCCTAGTTCAGCTGGGAAGCTCACAAAGAAATGCAATTCTGCCTCCCACCCGTGCCTGCAGAGGCAGCGTGGAGGGCTGGCTTGAGGTTTGGGTGCTGAGTTCTGACTGCGTTGTTCTTACCGTGCCTCATGCGGCTTTGGCCGATGGGCAAACCAGTGGTAGCACATGCCAGTGACATAAAGCATCATAATTTTGATGGTGTTTATTCCACAGTTACATCATTAAGAGAAAAAAATTTTAAAATACTGGCAAGTCCTACAAACTGAATTTTATTATCATAATGATACAAATATTGATATCTGAACAGTCTATTATTTATGCACCATTAGGTATTCCGCTTGTGGCCTTTTCCCACATCTTTCCATCTGAACCTGGAGAACATGTGTTGTCGTATGGTTCGCCTATTCTTTAAGAGTTAAAACAGTAACGATAGCACAGCAGGGTCTTGTCCATAAACAATGGAAACATTGCTCTAAATTCAGTACTATTTCTGCTTTTATTATGTGATTGCTTCTTTGTTGTTAATCACTTGCCCTACTTAATTCATTCATTATACTCGAAAGCTTTGAGATTAAACCCCCAGGCAGGATAGCTTCATATGAATCCTTTCTTTTTTATCTGTTCCAAGTTAGATTAAGTCTAGGTCCTGTTTAATGAGATGCCACTTGCTGGCTTTTCATGCAGAAAGAATTCCTCATACTCAGCGGTATGTATATACCACATAAATTATAAAATATTTTACATTTTTTCTGAATTTCTAACTAATATCTCCTGCAGAAAACACTGTTATTACAAGTTCCCTGGGACATGGGTGGTTGGCTACTTCTGGTTTTGATTTTCCTTTTAGTGATGAATCTTGCCGTTCACTTTTCAATTATTTAATTTATTTTTTATTTAATTTATTTTTTATTTAAATTATTTCATAGTCATTTTATAGCATGCCCATGGCTAGTAATTCTTCAGTGTTTGTGACACAGTAGAGCCAATATGGCTTAGGCATGGCGGGTTTATGGTCAGCAATAGCTCAGGGAGTGTGATGGGTCTCTCACTTCAGTCTGAGTGATGAAGTACTTTACATGACCATGCTGAGTGTGGTCAGGCTTCAGCATGGATCTTAGGCTGGAATTTGTACCTTTGTATCTTCACTGAATTTTCGTTGTGGCACTGCTGTTGGGCTTCCTTATAGCCTCTGTCCTGTGGTTAAAAAGCCTTGTTCGATATTGACAGATTCCTTATACTAATGGTGATACTTCTGCATTCACGGATTCCATGCTGGACCCATATCCATGTTTTTGGCTTTTGCACATTCTTTCCAACACCAAATAACTGGTTGAAAATGCCATGCACAGCTCTAACATCATCCTCTCTGTGTATGTGTGCTACACTGCCAAATCCCACCTTTCTGAAAACTGGGGACATATCTCTTCTCACATGTTTTTATTTTGAGGCAGGGAATCAGAAAACAAAACTGGAGTTCAGCTATTTTTGTAAAAGCCTGCTACAGATAAGTGCTAGGTTATGTTAGCAGTGAAACAGCAGCTTTTTCCTGCTGAGGGAAAGTGATCACAAATGGTCTCTGTCATGAAATGGCTTCTAAAAACCTTTCCTTTTTTCAGAATTTAGGGCTGAATGCCTTGAAGAAATGGAAGGCAGCAATGATGTCTGTCCAAGACAGATCATGTTCCATGGTCTCTGGAGAGTTCTCCTCACTTTTGCCTGCTGAGTTCAGAGTTGGTTACTTTACTCCAAAATAAAGCTCCTTTTGAAAGGTTATTCTAGTTATGTTAGTTACGCTGAACTAAGCCTTAGCTATGCTGAACTAGTTATTTTGAATTAAGTCAAATTAGGCAATGAGAGTTTATGTATTTTCTGAATTTTTCTGTGCATTTCTAGGGAAGGTATACTGTAATCCTCAACCTGGGTTTCTGGCACCTCTTGAACAGTTCCTTTGGACTAATGTCGTCAGTCATACAAAGTCTTGGCTTTAGATCCTTTTTCAGTACTGGTTAACTCTGTTCTGCTGTGAAGCTCTTGCAAGAACTCTTCCAACACCTGTATGTAAGTGAAAATTATGGCACCCTCTGTGTGCCTCCTGGGTTCTTCCATCTTATTGTCATCTTTGATACAAGGTTTTTGAGTATCTCACCTTTTGATTAGTAGGGAATGTTTTTATTATAACCAGTATTACTACTGATATTCAAAGTTAAAATCAACATAAAGCTTCATATAGAAGACTGATATTCAGAAGAAAGAGGAGAAGGACATAGGGTTTTTTTTAGTTCTTGATGTGTAAGTGACCAATTTTGAGAACACGGATGTATGCTTAGATGGGAGAGAATGGAAGAATAGAGTTTGACTGCACCTAAATATTTGATGTAAGTGATAGTTTACAATTCATTCTTTCTTCTGAAAGAGTCACCAGTCAAAAGGAGTCAATACTAATCACAGTAAAATGGATATTTGACTAGGACAGAATAGTAGACTTAAGCACATTTTTACTAATGCTTCACAGAGTCCAGGGTTGCAAACTCCTTAATGCTCATTTTTTATATATATGAAGAATATGCAGAAGCAGATGGCTCAACATAGGTAAAAATTGAACAATTTTACTTTTCTAAAATACCTATAGATATTCAAGCATTATGAATGCAAGTACTGGTACATAAATATCATCTCCTAATAGGTGATCGACAGTCCTCCACTTTGCGAATCAATAAAAAAGCCCTTCTATGTTCATGTCCTTTTAAAAAGTTCAAAGAAAAAAACATATTAACTAGTTGTTTTCCTTCCTTCTGCCCTCCATTGCTGGTTGTACCACTTATCACCTGTCAGACATCTAGACCTGAAATGGGAATAACATGATATTGCAATGCTTTCAGTTCAAGGGACTGGTGATGTTTCACAGCAGGCTTGCCCCCCACAGCCAGCTTTAGAGAAGAGATCGGTAGCTTTTCAACTGCATAGTGTGATGTTATCAAATATTTTGAACAATAATCTTGCAATTACTATTAATATTGCATTAAAAGATTATTTAATGAAGGAGATCATGCAGAGAACAAGCAATATAATGGCTCCAAGCAGCTTGCCTCCCACATACCTGGAAAAACTCTACTGCTACAGAGGGAGGAAGAACAGTTAGTGCCAGTTCTAAACAATAGGCTTCACACTATATCTGTTAAGACCTGTTGCTTTTGGCAACAAAAACTGACTCAAAGGCATAAATTTAAATTTTTGAAGGTGGTGCTTGGTGATTAAAGACAAACATGGCATATTCTGGTTTCTGCTGTGTATTGTTTAGTATTCAAAGGCAGCTGTGGAGGTGTTGGCTGCCTGGGCATTCCTTTCCACCATGTATTGTTTAACCTCTGCATGCATCTCAGGGCTGGATCATGTTCTGACAGAAGTGTGGGTAATTCAGAAGCAGATGCAATTGCTCTGGTGTAAAACCTGTTGGAGTAACAGAAAAGCAAAGGCTTTACTTCTGTGTTAGAAATGCATTTCATATTGTAATTTTATGTGTCTGTTGGTTTAGTGCTCAATTGGCAGGACCCTAATATAGCATATCTCACTTTGGTATCTATGACGATGGCTGCCTGGCATTTCCTGCAGCCTTCACTTCATGTATCTGTTTTCCTCTGTGCAACACAGTGCAAGCTGAACGAAGTCTGATGATGTTAATGTGTGGCTAAATCCAGACAAGCCAGTAGTTGCACAGTGAGCTCTAGATCACAGACACTTTCAGGAATTGGTCCGCATTAAAGAACATGTGAAACATAGACACATTATGAACGAAGTAATGCTCCTGCACCAATTAAAAAATAATAATGAAAAAAAAGTTTACTAGATCTGGTAAAATTACAGCTCTGACAGTCTAAGGACACAGATAGGGCAAGCTTTGTAGGAAGACAACTCTTTATTTTATTTATGTATTTTTAATCCTCCAACACAGCAAAAATGGACAAGTGTTCCATACAGTCCTCCTTGTGTCATGCTTTGTGGATGTACTTAAGGAAAATCCTCCATGCTGTTCCATCCTCCAATGAAACAGGTTAGAATGATCTGCCATGTTTCTGTCTTAGCAATAACATTACACAGGGCTGTGCTTGAAATGCAGCATCGTGCTCTAACACCACAAGTCAGGGTTTTTTCTGTAAACTGAAGAATGCCACAGTCTGTGACAATGTGGACACTTTCATATATTGCTTGATTCCTGCTATCTGGCATTTTAGCTCCTCACTCTATAAAGCCCAATCAGATATCTGCAAAACAGGGCCATAAGAATAGATATGAGAGTCTTTCTAGCTTTGGATATCCATCCCTTTTGTGTTTTACACATTTGGGCTTCGAATAATTAATATCTGGAGTTTCTCCTTCTTAACAATTGCAGGTTGCTCTGTCCTGACTTTGTTTTTTCCTTACATGACAGAATTTGGGTGCAGGATGTCTAAACCAGCACATTTCAGTCTATACACAACAAAGGCCAGGGATTTAATTAGCCTTTAATTCTTCCCATAGAGGGAAGTTGAACCTGCTTTGCTGGTGTGCAAATACCCAGTAGTAATTGTAACTCAAGACATAGCCTGGATTTCACTCTCGCAAATATCAATGAGGCTGCTGGTGAGTGCTCGTCTTGTACAGAATTAATAGTCAATAAAAATAAGCACCTTCACTTCTGTTTTCCGTTGCATTTTTGTTTTTTACCTTTTATTCTCCTCACTGTAAAGACTGTGTACAGCTATTTACATACATTTATTACTAAACAGAAGAAAATCCTACCTCTAACAAAATCTAATTGTTAGACTGGAGATGCGAGTATTCATATCCATTTCTTTACATCTTTAAAGTCCAGTGTTTCCATCCAATTCATTAAACAGTAAGCCTGTTTTCCTCTCATCTTTATTTGTGAGTGCATTTGCAAACCATGAATAATTAGAAATGATATTCGAAACAAAAGCCTTTGGGGCTATATTAATCAAGGAGGAAAGTGTTACTCATGACATTTTATGGGATAAACACAGCTATCAATAGAAGATTATCCTTGTTGCACTCTTTTTCTAGGACTCCTAGTCACATTAGAAATGCAATATTTTGCAGGAAAAGTACAATATTTTCTCAATGCATGGTGTATTTCTTTTAAATGAAAGTAATATTGCATTTAGCCTCACAGTGTCTTTGGGGGCAAGATTGATTTAACTCAACCCCTTTTACATATGAGAAAATTGCCTAAGTGATTTTCAGGGCATATGGCCTAGAAATGGAACTGCATGCCTTGAATGAGTTCCAGCAAATTTCATGTGCTCTTCTTTCACTGCATCTTTGTTGATGCAGAAGTCAAATTAATTCAGTCTTCCAAGCAAGTAACCCTGATTAGATTGAAAGACTGCCTGTCTCTTCCTCTGTAGTCATGATTTTCCATGGTATCTGTATTCTACTGGGCATTGAAATCTTCAGAAATAGCCATAAATTCATGAGCACATGAGAGAGTTTTCCTGAGAACTGGCCAAACCTTTGGAATACTTGCTAGAGGGAGAAAAGCATGGTCATGGATTTCAATATGTTCAAAACCATAACTGATTTCTTTTTTATTATTCCTTTCTAGGATACATTTTTCTCAATAAACCACTATTGACATGTGTTCTTTCTCCTCGTTCTTTCCCTCACCTTTACGGATTAAACAAATGGAACAGAAGAAATAAGTGGAAGAGAGTGGCGTACTGTAGAAAAACATTCATAGAATTACACAGAGAAAGAGAAGATTGCAGGAGAAATTTGTAGCAGAACAACCATTTTCACCATCTGTTTCTCAAACTGAAAAACAACATATGAAGTACATAGCAAACAGCAGAGTAGTCCATTGTAAGAGGTGCTACTGAACTTAGCATCAGTCTTTCAAATACAATCCTCTTCCTTTGCTTCATGAGCTTTGGAAAGTAAGCATTTTGGTTCACAGATCCATAACCAGAGTCTTCTGAGTCTATGATACTGCAGTATTTCATTTTCTGATCAACTCAGCTAGGAGGAAGGGTTTGGCCTTTAAAATGACCATCTACAATGCATTCAGCTTCTTGACACTGATGTGTTTTGCCTTTGTTTCAAAGCATCATCCAGTCTCGTAAATGCTTTTACAAATTAAGCTGAAATGCAACTTTCACTGCTATCTGAAGAGCAACTTATTATTTCTAATGATCCCTTCTCTTCTTTGAAATGCCACTCATGTTCTCTTTACTGTGACCATTAAATACAGCTAAACAAAATGAGAAGACTATTACTAGTATGCAAACCTTGACAAATTTATCAGTTATATTCCAACTATTTTTCAGATGGTAATGAAATACTTATCTGTTTCTTTATGCTGCTGTGCTGTATCTTATGATGAAACTTCATGAAGTTTCTTTCAACACTGTTGGTGGTGTTGTTATTGGGAATCTATGTTAACTAACGAATGTTAGATTTATAATTTATTCTATGCAACCTAAACTGTTGCTGGAAAACAGCGCCTGCTGAAGCTTTATTAATATAGTTGCAGGTATATGAATAATTTGTAACTTTATATTCACTGATTAGACAAAAGTAATGGAAGTCTTGATCCTAGTTCTTACTGAAGTGACATCCACTAAAAACATCACTTTCCTTTTGAACCAGCTGTGATATTTTTCCACAAGTGTTCAACAGAAATCCTGTTTCATAGTAAAGTCTCTCCTCTGAATCCAAATGAAGCAAAATATGACTGTTCTTCCATTCCTTAAATAAAAATATGCTAATATGTTAATTAATCACACTATAATTTAAGAGGAAACACATAACCATAGTACACAGGTACAAAATTATTAGCCAAATTTTCAGTATTATACGCGATTTGAAAACTGAAACTCTCCATTATTTATTATTGGTGACCACACAGTGTTTGGATTCTTACAGGTTGCATAATGTAGGAATGAATAAGGAAAAGCTTTACATTCTATTGGTGTTTTAATCACTTTGTTTTAATCTGTGATCTGGCTCTGTTCCCTGTTTTACACAAAGGCTTTGTTCTCAGTTCTTGTTCTCAAGAGTTGTGGAGCTGAGATATGTAAATTCCAGCTATTACTGAGAATCATAGCATGGAAACTGAGTTTCTCAAAGTTCAGTACTGTGTCATTATGTCAAAATAAAGTATTTAACACCATTTAAGTTCAGGCACACTGAATCAAGAGTCTGACATTTGTACAGGAGTTCACATGTACAGGTTTAATGGATGCTGCTCTCACTTCTACACTAAGGCCAAATGTAGTAACCACAAATACTATACCAAGATCACCAGTCTACTAGTTAGAGATCACCAGTATAATAGTCAGTGGGGTGGCACAGAGTAGGAAAGTTTTATAAATTATGTATATCTAATAGCCACTGAAGTTTATGTATACATCTTGTCACTTTTACCATCTTCCCATGTCTGTAGAAGATTCAAGTAGGTAAGAGTACATGAATGGCATAGAACTCTAGGCAGCTCTATCACCCTCTTTTAGCATTCTCTGAAATCCAGATAGGGTTCTTTTGCAAACAGATTAAATTAATTCAGGTATAGACACTAAAAATAGTGACTGTAAAACAGGTTTGCTTCAAAAAATTTGCTTTCAGTCTACCTGGAGTCAGAATGATCTTGCCATAGCATAACTCTGAAGTGATGCTATTTATTCAGGTTCTGAGGATTTTGTATCATGCAGCAGAGTGGAGAATCACAGGCAATCTTTTTCCTGGCTTACTGTGTTTTGCACCTTTCTGTAAAAGAGTGAGAACCTGGAGCATCTCTGGCTGTAATTGTGGGAAAGTTTGCAAACATGCATTTTTAAACTGAAACATGAAACTTTCATTTCTTCCAGTATGACTCTCAGGAAGATCTACACATGTCTATGTGGAGTTCATTATAGTTTTTGTTTTGGTGCAGTGTGTAAATGTGATTCCTTTTCCCTTTGTGAATGAGTAGATAATTGGAAGAGTCAGGTATTGCTGCCTGGGTAGCTCTGCATTGGCAGCTTAAGATTTACGTGAGGGAGTACAGACCTGAGTGGGTATCCAGCCAGAGTCCCTGTCTAAACAGACTTTCAGTATGAAGCATTTAATTTTCCTGAGAAAGTGAGTCAAATTTTGCATGAGAAGAATTGTTATTTTATCAGCCTAAAATTGGGCTTTGGCCTCTTCTCAGTAGTCCTAGAAGAAATAGTGAGAGTATAGCTTGTAGTTTTGGAAATAATATTGACCAGTCTGTTTGCTGGTGTTGCCTTATTCTTCCAGAACCTGAGGTCTGCAATATGTCTGTGCTTTCTGATCTACCTTGTTATGCCTGTCATAAAAAAAGAGCTGCTTTTTTTTGCCTCTCTCATAGTTCGCTTGAAAGAGTTCTTTCATGTTTCTACTACGTCTTCATCACTTCAATAGCCTGAGGTGCCTTTAATTGCAACCTAAATAGCACTCATCCCCCTTGCATGCATTAAAGGCTAAATTCTGAATGATTGGACATAAGCAGTACTTATCATGGTAAATAGCATATTCATCTCTTCCACAGTCAAACAATTTCATACTGTGCAACTTTTCTGCTTTCTGAAATGTCACCACTTAAACTGTGGCATGATTTTCCCATGAGGACACATTGAAAAGGCCTCTCTTGAAACACGGCTTGGAAATGTAACCTACATGTTATATTTAAACCAATTTTATAGCACTCAAATTGGGTGAGCATGTACAATACCCACACAGAAGAGACAGTGTGCTTATTTTTCGCTTTTGTTTTTTTTCATAGGAACAGATCCTGGGTTTAATGAGTTTTGTATTTTTATTTTGAAGTCACCTGTTTTGTGAAAGCATTTCTCTATTATTATTATTAGGCTTCACAACTGCAGAAGTAGTAGCACATCACAACAAAAACTCGGGTGTTACACATATAATTTCCTAACCTTCAACTGAATGGCACCAAAGCCGTCCTGAAGTTTTAAAGTTTCTTGGTTCACAGGTTTGCAGGGGAAAGCTCTTCTTTTACTGGTGAAAGATAATGAGATGTTCTTTTAAGAAACAACCCTATGAGTATGGAAAAGGGGATAATGAATAATCATGTTTAACCTGAAATGTGTTCAATATGTTTGTTTTAGCTTTTAAATGAACCACGCAACAGTGTGTCTACAGGCAGACATATGCACTGCTGTATATAGCAGAGATGCCCTGAAAAGCCTCCTTTCATTCTTTATGCGGTATTTCATAAATCCCAAAGAAACTACTGGAAAGAGTTTCAAAAAACTCACCAAAAGGAAAAATGAAATTACAAATTAATTAAAAAACACAGATCGAGTTAAAAATACAAATTGGTCAATTCCTGTCAGCTTTGAATGTGGCCATTAGAAAGATTGGCACCAGACCCCCAGCATAGCCCAGCATCTTTGAGGATGCCTGGGGTGAGCTTAGCAGAATTTGGACAAAACATGAACTCAGCCACTGCCAAGTAAGGCCAGTGGGGAATTTCTCTTGAAATGCCTAGTGAATGTCAGATCATGCCAGTACAGAAGT
>JBCJKH010017475.1:0-13852 GCA_039877255.1 Loriculus beryllinus
TGGGTAGATCTCTTCATACTTCCTGTAAGAGGAATATAGAAGACATTTGCCAGCTTGAAAGTTACGGTAAGAGCAAGCTTTCTGCTGAGCCCCTATCAGGATGGGCACATGACACCAGTAAAATTTGGGCAGAACTTTCAGTCCTTCTTCCAGACTAGTTCAATTTAATTTCAAGTTTGGGCAAAAATGTTTAGAGCAACTCCAAGTCACCAGTCTAGACAGAAACACACTACATTGCTAGTTCTTTACTAAGAGCAAGATTTCAGAGTGCACCTCAGTAACGTCGAGCTCTAGAAAAATCCTCATGTGCTCCTAGGCTATGTTGGGTAACCTGTCTACTTAAAGCAGTTGAAGTCTAATTACAGATTGCAGCTGTGAACCTACTTCAGACTAGCAGCTTAACATAGTTGTGGTTTTGCTACTGCTGCTATGCTTATAAATTTTCCCCACTACAGGTCCTTACATGATAAACATTAAATGTTTAATTTTGCTAGCATCAAAGTACACAAAGTTGCTAATCTTGAGACATCACAAGAAGCTACCCACCACTGCAAAATTTAGTCCTTCAAATTAAACTGAAGACTCATCCAAAAAATAAGTTTTAGCTCCCAGATAAGGAGATAAACTTACGCAGCCAGAAGCATTGCTGCTGTTCCTACAAGCTGCAACTTCCCTCTGAGAACAGACATGCAGGAAAGAAACCTGTCCAGGAAGTTCACCGCCAAGTACAGAGTCTCTGTGCGAAGTTTATATTCTTCCGCTACTTCCACCAACCAGTCTACCAAGATGGCACGCATTCCTGTTGTGATATCTGGTTGTTTCTTCATGTAGTAGGGCTTGGGCCTGAATCGTACCTGTTTGGAGAGAGAGTTGGAGAATCAGGATGCTCACCCTGAAGAGAGGTATTGATGGCTGAGCTGATTAACATTCTTCATACTTATAATAAAAGGAGCATGAGTTGTTCCACTATTAATAACTCATTACTACTAACTACAATTATAGTGCTAATAGTATTAACAACTAGTAGAATCTCTAGAAAGTAGTATTCCTACACTGAAGAGATAAGAGCTATGGTGTTAGTAGCAGAATAGTAAAAACCCCCTGAACTATGGAAAGCCTTTGCCATCAAGCACATACGAGCCATTCAGAGGGATCCGAGAATGAACAAAGCACATTTCCCCCTCCCTACACCCTTTCTTACTGGGAGAATACCCTTTAATACCCTGATACAGAACGGTAGGAAGAAAAACACCATAGCAAAAGAGCTGTCAGTGACATCACATCTGACTGCTTTAGTACATTTGCAGCATTCAACTCCTAACTGTAAGAATGAATTCTCCATCCCAAGGAGTCAAGAGATGTTCCAATGGTAGGGATTTTCAGGGACAAGAATAATCATGAAAAATATCACTGTCTACATGTTGCCTTCAGAGGTGGCTTTTACTGCTTGATTTCTCTCCTGTGTAGTCCAGCCTTGTGTTATTCTGGAACAGACACACCCCTTTGCAGTATTGTAGCCAGTCACAGAGACCACAAATACCTATAAGCTTGTTCCAAGCACTCACTTCAGCCTCTCGGAGGTATTGATGAATGTCTTCTGCATACTCTCCCACAGTCAGAGTTACGGGATCTATCATGTGATCCTCAGGCTGGGACTGGAAGGACGTATCCACTACCATGGGTGATCCTAACAGGTAAGAGGAAGCAGCAAGACATTTGTGTAATTAGCCTCTTCTCCTGCCATGTGTGGGATTGAGTTATTTGCCTCATA
Organism: Loriculus beryllinus; assembly: GCA_039877255.1. Classification (NCBI taxonomy): domain Eukaryota; kingdom Metazoa; phylum Chordata; class Aves; order Psittaciformes; family Psittacidae; genus Loriculus; species Loriculus beryllinus. Next base: position 1,772 of record JBCJKH010017475.1, read on the forward strand.
TAGACACATGCCAAGCTACCTTGAAGTGTTATTTATCTGTAACAAGCTACTTGCTAAGTTACCAGCATCAAATTCAGAATTACTCTGCATGTGCTGTGAGTACCATCTAAGCTGTTACAGAAGTTACCTGTACTCAGATCCAGCAGCAGGCGAATACTCGAAGTCACTGCACTAGTATCCAGTTCACACAGGCTTGATTCCAGCTCTTCAGCCACTTGGCAGCTGTAGTTTTCTTTCTCTTCTGGTTCATCCTCATAGATAGCAAATGCTTGCTTTGACACAGCATTGACCATTTGCTTGGGTAATTCATCTTTTCCAGATGAAGGGATGGTGTTTTCAGAGCCAGAGAAGCGTCTGATAACAGTAAAACCCTGAAACAGAGCACACAGGCTGTGGGAGGGCAACTCAGGAAGAAAACAACAGTAAGTATCATTTGTTTTAGCAGAGAAAAATCACTCTCCTTACCTAACAGACACCAATAATAAAAGCCCACTGGAAAAAACACCAGCTACAGCTGGTGCATCAGCTTGTTGCGGTCTTGCTGCAACGAAGTCCTCACCAAAAGAATGAGGTGTAGTGAAAGTCAGGAACCAAGACAGCAGCCACATCCCCAGTGCCCACCATCAAGAGGAGAGAGGCAAAGCTGCTGCTCAGTTCCTAAAGGGCTGGCAAGTGCAGTATCTGTTCCACATTCAGTTCTGGCAAACAGCAGCTGCTTTGCAGTGCAGCAGATTAAAGTAACAACAGGAAGTGTTCAAGCACTGTCACAGATTTAAGAAGGACTTCACCTGCAAGGCAGCATCTAATTCTGATTTACAAATCCAAGCTCAAGCATCACAACCTCTAGGACTACAATGTATGACCAGGCTGCAATCCTTCACATTATCTACTATCAGTAAACCACCAACTGAGTTAGGGGCTTTGCACAGTCACAACCATGAAGAGCTTGTGTACATTTAGCAGCAATTTTAGGTCCTGTAAATCATCATTGTAACATTTCTCCTGCCACACCAGCAGACCCCTGGAGGGCTGCAAAAATAGAAATGCAGGCAGACACCCTGCTGTGAGCTTTAGCTTCTCGAAGACTCTGGCAGGCTGAAGGAGGCATGGCCAGCTGCAAGGCAACGGGACCGCTGGGTAAGCATCAGTGAAAAACTTTTCTTAAACTATTCCCTGCACCTTAGAGGGTATGCGCCCACACAAAGCCTCACCACGTCTCTCTTCCTTCCGGAGTGGATTACTTGTTCAAAGTATTTCTACGGGGGAGCAATTGCAGATGAGGACCGAACAGTTACTAGCGGGTTTCGCGGCAACTCACGCCCATTAGCTGGAGCAGGACGCAGCTCTTTACCCTGCCGCCCCGGGCGTTTACCTGCAGCCTCGAGAGAGAGGGCGCGGGCACCGCTCATGTCCGCGGCAGGGGGGCTGCTCCCAGCCCGCGAAGCGCCCGGCGGGGCTGCGAGGCTCACCTGGGTGCTGGGACGCTGCTGCCCGTTCTCCGCCAGCACCCCCAGCACGGCCCGCCCGCTGCTGCTGGGGGCAGCGAGGCAGGGCTCCCGCCGCCCCGCCCGGCTCTTCTCCCCGGTGCGGCGCATCGCCCCGACGTCGATACCTTTCGGAGGCAACTACAACCAAAAAACAACCACACACCAAAATAAAGTTGCAATAAAAGAAACCTCCTCGGGCACCCCCTCCCGCTCCACAGGATGGTGGGTGGGCACGCTCGCCTCCCTCTCCACTAGCCCACCGAGAACGCTACACCGCCGAGAAAGCAGAGCGGAAGCAGCCAGCACGCCAGGTACGCGGCCGCCGACCTTATATAGGCGGCGGCCGATGGAGGCGGTGGCGGCGGCTGTTAGTCGCAACCCCCGGCGCCGCCGCCCTGGCAACACAAGCGGCGGCGGGTCGTCATGGAGATCCCGGCGGGGGCCGCCCCCCGCGGGCCAGGCCGCGCTGCCCCGCGCACAGCACCGCCCGCCCCGCGCAGCGCCCTTCGGGCGGCAGGTACGGGTGGTGGGGCCGAGAGCCGGGACCCCGCCGTCGGCCTCTCCCGCGCTGCCCGTCTCAGACATCCAGAACGCGGGGAGAGGGCGCGCAGGGGGAGCTGCGAGGTGATGCGCGCAGCTGCGACAGCAGGGTTTGACTGCACTCCTCGGTAAAGTTAAACCAAGGGGGTTCTAGTCGATTTAAGCGTGGGTTTGACTGCTGTAGCCCTTTGTAAACCTAAGCTAGGGGACAGATGCAGAGCTGACTACGCGGCTGCACGAGAGAGCGGCTCTCAGCTGTGAGCGGTAGAAATACAGAGCCCTGTAATAGGATTTAAGAAGCAGTTTATCCTGTGCCATCAAAGATTTTCACCAGTGGTGTGGATAATGACACAGAAAGCACACTTACTAAATTTGGGGATAACACCACCAGTGGTGCTGGGAAGGACTGTGACTGTGCTGAGAAGCAAAATTAGCTTTGTGAAATTATCTTGACAAACCGGAAGAGTGTTCTGGAAAAGTGGGATGCTCCCAAAGCACAAGTGCAAGCTCAGGCAGAACCAACAGCTGCAGCAGTGCAGGATGAGGAACAGCCAGCTAGATTGCATGTCTGTGAAAAAAAATCCAGAAGGTTATCATGAACCTCTGACCGAGTGTAAGTTGCCATGCTCATGGCTGTTCCTGCATGGACAAACCATAATACAGCCTGTGTGGCACACAAGCCCTCTGGAAGTCCATAGAGAAGGCAAAAGAGTAAACAGAATAACAGCTTAAACCTCAGCACAAACCTCAGCATGAGATGTAGGTTAGGTATTAGCATTATGATGCCCCAGAAGAGACAGCATGGGAAATTGGGGGATTTCCCTCTTTTGCAGTTCTGTAAGAGCACATTAAAGAAACTGCTGTCAAAAAGGTCTGTGCTTTGGCAGCTGTGGTACTTCTCAAGATGCAATCCAAAGTGATTGAAATGTAAGAGATATCATCCAAAAACTGGATACACCAAGCAAGGTCTTATGCCGTAATTATGTCTAACACATAGCTCACAGTCATACAAAGATCACGTCACTCCTACCCAAATATATAGATGGAGGTTATTTACTAGATTTATTCTCAGTCAGTGAATATCCTTCATCTCCAAACACTCATCATATCCATATACCATTTAGACATAACTGAAGAAACTAAGCTACCCAGCAGATGACTTATTAATATTTTTATGTATGAGCAGCATATGGATATTCTCAGTAGTGATATAGTACATTAATGTAACTGAAATGCCTCTCAAATAGCTTTTAATGAGGTTATCTAAGCTCTATTTTCCCAAGAACTCTTTGAAACAGTCCAGTATGGATTAGTACCTGAGGGAGACCTGTGAGCTTTGCCAGCCACTACTTAATTGTAGCAGCTCAAATGAAGCTTTGGGCCATTAATCATTTACTTCCGCACTTCCCTTGTGTGCTTGAGAAGAGACTGAAGCCTTCCTGAGAGAGCTTCTTAGGGTGTCTTGCAGTAATTACTGTCTTACGATCTCTATGAAGGCAGAGAATTTAGAGCAACTCCTGACTTGGCAAGGATGCTTCCTCTGTGGCTCTGCAAAAGATGGCATGAAAGCCCTGGTTTAGACTCATCTCTGTCTCATGAATCTTTCCTATCTCCTTAGCTCTTTCTCCTTTTTAACAGATTTTTGCTTTGAATGTTGAAATTTCCAGATTTAGTGCCTTTTTCAATTTAAAGGGATTTCCCTTCTTCTATGCTGTGGGACCAGGCATGGGCTCCTACTTTCCTCTCTGACAACAGTCCCAGCTTTTACACAGTAAGTTCTTCACACACTTCAGTTCACAATCTGGGGCATGGAGAGTGACTGTCCTGGTCTCCAGTTCTTCTCCAATGTCTAGCCTCCCAGAAGTGCCACAGAAGGCTTCTTTAGGGATTGGGAAGCTGGATTTCATTTTTAAATTTCCCAACAGAAATATTTGACAATTATATTTTACTCTATCAATCTTTTTGCAAGTTTTGTTTACAAGAGAGAAATGTTGTCTCTGCAAATGCAGATGCTTGGTACTGTGCCTGGGAGCAGGAGGAGAGATGAAGCGTCGTGTCACTGTTGTAAGGAGCATCCTTTATCTCTGTAGCTTGAAACTGTAACCTTAAGTCTTAAACTAACAATACTGTGTATGCCTTTAACATAGTAGAATAGGCCAAACTGTTCTAACTTAGTAACATGTAGAAGGAAAGGAATGCTCAGCTGATGGAGAAAGGAACATCCTGGGATGGATAACAACTAAGGAGACAGTAAGTAAGACCAAGGATGCTAGCCTTCAAGATAGCAGAATGGCGCCCAGCGTGGAGCAAGACTAGAACAGAACAGAAGCAAGGACATACCAACTTCTAACTTGGCACTAGGACCTTGCAAGCGTGCACAAGCACTGAGGTAATTCAGTAGACACAGTGAGAAAGACTGAGGAAGACAACCACCAAAGACCCCCCAAGCAGCAAGAAAGCGCATGTGTAATTAGGATGCAATTATAAGTAGTTCATGTGAAAGCTATGAATATTCATGAATATGCTAAATATATAGCCACTGTCAGCAAGTATCGGGTGCAGTCACCTTTGCGAAACGATTTGCGTGTGCGCCTAGTGCTGCAATAAAGAATGCCTGCTTTCTACATCTCCAAATTGAGTCTTACAGAGTTTCTTCAACAGAGTTTTGTGGTAACAAAACCACATGATTCACTCCTACTGTACCTACAAGCATACATGGGGCAAAACTGCCTTTTGAAAGAAGATCATAGCATATTTTCACCCAAGGTATTTTTCTGCATATTTCTTCCTCGCATGAGCTTGAGAAGGACACAGCTGCTTCAGAAGCTTCCAGCAGCTCCCTTTATGCACAAATCAGACTGCTGTAAACTGTCCTCTTCTCTCTTCACCTTTTGAAGTGTTTTTGGTCCCTAGGTTTATTTCCCTAGGTTTTCAGCTTGGCCTAAACAGCTGTTTGGCCTGCAGCCTGGGGGTAGTATCTTCATGGGTAATAAATCACCCGTTGTCTTAAAAATATGTGTAAGCATAAGATGAGAAGCTGTTAACGCAAGACTGTTGCAACTTTTCAGCCAAGTGTCTGTAAGTCTCATGTTGAATTATTCATATAGGAAAATCCATTCGGGCAGGTTAGATGCAGAGTTGTTATGACTTTGGCCAGGTCACATTCAATATTTGGCAAGTTTTCTCAGATCCATGTACTGAGCAATCACACAACAAATCCACATGTGCTGCAAACTTCTCTTAGGTCAGCTAACTGCAAACAATCTGAAGTCCAATCCGTAGCAAATTTAATGCACAGCTGCATAAAACCCTGTAAAATGTGTTGCGGGAACAGTCTTTGAGTTCAGAAAGTTTCTAAAAAGGTTTATGAAATCTCCATGACAGCAAGAGCTGTGCCTGGACTCACTAACCTGCAAGGTCCCATCAGGATCTTGTTGTATGGTCTTACAGTGACAAAGCAGTGAAGAACATGACCTCTCTTCTTTCATATGGCTATAATTCCTAGAGTTGTGAATAGTCTCCTGTTTGCAGTGTGCTCTGATTATCAGTAAATTGATTTTCCATTATTTAGGAATATATAGATTTTTATCTTGAGTTTCAGTGTTTTTCTGAACTACCAAAATCAGAAAAATAGCCAACAATTAAAACATGAGTCCAGGGATCAGAAGTTGTTGGCCAATTCACAGCCTTGGTTGACCCACCAACTCCACCACATTAGCTAGATCACTTTCTTAATCTGCACTGGATAATTAGCACAGGCCCAAAACACCACTCAAGTCCAAGCTTACCTAGTATTCCTCTGTATGAAACCCCACAGTGAACAGTGAGTTTGGACAACTCTGTAGCCCAATGAGAGAAACCTCTTTGTACCCAGAAACCTAACTGATCAGGACTGCATCTTGCTGGAAGCACAGGCAGTCACATAGTCTGTTTTCTTGGCTTATGATAGTGCATTTAAAAAGGCCAAAAAATGTATACTACCGTGCAGTTCAGTCATCTATACTGTACAATTGTTAGTACAGCTCTGACATGGTCCTTGCTGCAGTTGAGGCTCATGGCAGATTGTGCTTTTCAACTGTTTATGAGCATAATCCAAAGGCTGGCATGGCCAGGGACCAGTCCCCATTGGCAGGAGGTATGTAGACTCCCTGCTTTGACAGACAAGAGAACCTAATACTCTAAGCTTTTCTAAGCCTTCCTAAACATAGAAGTGATTTGAGCTTAAGAGCTATGCTTTTTCATCACCTTCCAGAAACTCAAAAAGAGGCCTTTACTGAAGGAGATTGTAAATAATGGCAAAACAAACCTGAGTCGTCAAAGGCTGGTGCTGTTCTGCATTGTGCTGCACCTACAGCTTGTGCTTCAGGCCTGTGCTGGGCTGTACAGGACTCTTGGCTCCAGCATAAACCCAGCTGGGTGATAGTAAAAGTGGAGCCCGCAGGCAGCTCCCACTTGGTGTTGCTGATTGCACCGTCTGCGTGGCCTTGTCTTTATCTTAAAGTGGAGCAGCAAGTTTTCATGTGAACATACAGCAGAAATGACAAATACAATGTGTTTTGTCTGAAAAAATTCTGTAAGAGGTCTCAAAAGAAAATGTCAGTGAACCTTTTCATAGGTGGGATCTGTACCACATGCCCTGAGCAGAGGGTTTGTCTGGCACTGCACAGCGCGGGTTCCCACCACCTGAAGGGACATGAGATGATCTGTATTCTTTCTCTTTCTTGTGTTAGCTCCAGAAAATTGTATTTTAAGCAATAGGTTATGGAGTCTGAGTGCCTTTCTTACTGTACACTATTGTACATCATATTGATCATATTGTACACTAGCCCTAGTGCCTTGCATTATAGGGTATCACCAAAATAGTCTGAAGCTGACTCCAAAGATGTTTCTGTATCAAGTGGTGTGACAGGTGAACAAATACAGCTCCAAACATTTCCAGCATTGGGGTTGCATCTCCACAGCAGTCTAGGGCTGCTCCTGCTAGCTTTGCGACTATGTAGGTTGCCCATAACCACTGCAGTTACTCCCATTTCACCCAGAAGCACAAGAAAATTAGCTTTTCAGTATCAAAGCAATCACAGAATATAAACTACCCTTTAGTGCTGCATGTGAAGGGAAAATATCAAGTTTAAAATCAAACATTTCTGCTGTGCTTACTTTATTCCCTTTTTTGTATCATAGAGCAGCTGATAGCATACTTGAACACTGTGCATGTTTTAAATGAATGCCCTTCACAGAACATTAATATCTCAACTATGCTTTTCACTTCAGAACAGCACAGGAAAACACCCATAACTTTGACAGAACCTTGAAACAGCTCTGCATAATTTAGAAAGAGATGTTTCTGCACTGTTAAGTCACTCTGATAACTGTCTAGCTCCACTGCTACGCCCTTCTACCAGGTCTTGCTGAAAGTTCATGCTAAAATGCCCTTACTGTATAGTACATTTTTTCTCAATCAGGCCCCTAATTTATGATCCCTATATTCACAGCATCTGCTGCTCAGCTGCTTTTGACAGCTGCTGTTCATTTCTACACAGAAACTGATGGTTGAAATGTTTCAAAAGAAATTAATGTTTTGACTTGATAATCCTAGGGAAGCTGACTCTTGGGCTCTGTTTCGCAGGTTACAAATCATAGACAAATTCCCGTAGTGCAGCATTGGGATATTAAAAGAAAAGTTATTATTTGTGGCTGCCAATTCTACTTGTTTGTGTTAGTAATTCAAATGGAGTGGCTTGTATACATTTAAAGAAGATACTTATGCGTGACTAATTGGAGATCAACTAACTATAACAAAAATGGAAGCAAAATTTATAGCAACAGTAATCATGGAAAATAGTTTATGTGGTTTCTCCACAATGTAATTTTAGTTGGCCCTTGATTATCTGAATATATTAGTTAATGGTATTTCTCATTGCAATTACACTTTCCCATTGCAATTATCTGAATTTTGCTGTTTCAAGATGCCTATAATGAATCTATGCTCATAATTACAGCATATTGCTAATAAATGTTTGTAGTAGATGTGTGGTACAACACTGCCTATGTACACACAGAGAAGCTATTGTAGTTGAGCTAATACATTCTTATTGCTTACTGCATGCTTTGCTAGTGATAAATGATAGCCATTTTTCTCTACTGCAGCCAAGAACAGAGATTAAAACTCTAGATACAAATCTGATCTCACAGGTCACAGCTTGTCTGTGTAACCCGTTTTATGTTATAACTGATAGCAGTAACAGGTCTTTCATCAACTGTGTTTATTTATGTCTGTGATTCACAGTGATGATGATTTATAGAGCACCTGTAATTACAAGTGTATACCTCTCATGGAAATGCAGTGCATAGCTGGAAAAAATGACCTTGTGGGAGGGAGAGATATTAGAAACCCAGTGTGAATAGAAGAAATCCTAACAGTATGAATAAAGAAATCCAAACAATAGGATAATGCAGTTACTAAACGGAGACCAAATCTGTATGTATGCAGCAGAGATGGGTAATTAGGAGGGGAAAATAGAGGACTGGAAAATTCTATTTTACATCTAGTAAAATCTATTTTACATTGTTTAAAATTTAAAAAGCTCTGTTCACGTAGTAATTTGTGCTGTCTGGCTTACTAACATTCATCTTGGAAAGATGAGAAATTCTGAGATTATAGAGTTTGAATTTCCATATTCAATGTGGTAGAGAATAAGGACTCCACAGTGTAGAAAACAGGAATTATGATTTTAATATGGAAAACCAATGACTGCATTTAAAAAAGATGTTGAAAATGTAGCAATGGATGCAAGACAGAATATATCAATACTACTAACAAAAAAATCTGGATTTTTTATTAAAAAAAAAAAAAAGACCTTACAGGGAGAAATTTAAATATCTCATCATCTTAAGAATGCAGAAGACTGAAAGATAACAGGATTGCATCAGGACTCCCATGGGAAGAAGATACCAAGCCTGAAAAGCTCATTTATTCTAGCAGACACTGAGATAATACAATTCAATGACAGGTACCTGAAAACAGTCAACGTTCAATTAGACATAAAGCTAATGTTTGTAACAATGAGATTGATTACCCATTACAGCAAACCTCCAGGGGGAAACAGGATGTCTGTCAGTGTTTTCAGTATGCCTTTACTTGAGATATACATTATCTAAAAAGTATACATGCTACTGGACTGTGTACTGGAGTAACAGGGGAAAAGCTTTATGGCATGCTAATAGAAAGCTCAGTGAGATGATCTAACAGACTTTTTGACCTCCAACATCAAAACAGCTCTTATCTGAAAATGAGTTCCTGTAGAGCTATATTTGGGCTATAGTATCAGCGACTAGATGATCCCATAAGCTTTCACTTGCATGCTTATATTTACCAAATTCCCTATACTGGAAGCAGCTTGTTCCTCAGAAAACACAGTAAAAGAGCTGCAAACTTCTTTCTCCCTTTTTAGTCAAGAGATTGGTGTCATGTTCTTCTGTTCTCCAGATGCTGCTTTCTCCCTGTTTTCATCATTTCCTACTTTCCACCCCAGAAGCCAACTGTGTCCTATTCTCACGTAGTTAATAATCATCCAGGTGAATGAACTATAGTCATTTTAGAAGAGTCTCTATCAGTAAAACAGCCCAGGCCTAAGTATTCATTTGTTAGCCATAAAAAGTAATTTCTGTTTATCTCTAGCTTACAGACTACCACTATGGTATTGATAAAATAGTGAGAAATAAATACCTTTTTCAAAATAGAATATACTGTCAGAGACAGTGCTGACAGTACTGTTGCATTTCCTGAATTTAGATTTCTTTTTAATGTCTAGCATATGTATTCAGACTTATCTTTTATACCTGCTTAGTAGCAAGAGAGTAGAGAGCTTTTACCTTTTCACTAGCTTTTCTGAGTTTCAGATCTTACTTTCAGACAGCAAGGCCTGATATCCTATAAGACCACTAAGAATTTTACTGGTGGTCCTTTTCCAGCATCTAGGTGTGCACTGCTGACAGCTTTATTGCACTGATCTGAGCACTGATTCTTGCATTTCTCTCAGCACTAGTTTGATGGAGACATGGGATCCCACTGTTTTAAGGCAAATAAGGAAGCCTTTGGTGCCAGATATACCAAAACAGGACATAAATGTCTCTGTTTTCGCCTTCTCCTGTAATTACTATTTTCTTGTTGTCCATTTAATCTCAGTATCGCTTTTGGAACATGGTAATGATATTTCTGCCTGCAAATGATGACTCAGTGTCTCTCATGTCAGATCAGTTGCAGCAGGCAGGTCCAGCTCTTCTGTGCAGCAGTCCTGCTTAAGCACCATACAGCCATTGCCCTTCTCTGGGATCCCTTCCCAGCACACGTTGCCAGTGTGGTTTTATTCAGCAATCCCACAATGAGCTCTTTCATCAGAGACAATCTGGACTCAGTCCTGGATACCTCTAAGCATCTTTACTGTGTGCAAACAGCTCCCTTCTGGGGAGACTGAACATGGAAATGCCCAGAAAGACTTCTCTCCTGTGTGCCTGTGAAACAGCGATGTACTGAAATCTTGGAAAGGTTAATTAGCACCTGAGTAACCAGCTGATTACCTCTACCCCTGATTCTTCTCTCACATTTATTGGCATGACACAAGAAACTCTCATTTGACTTTAGGAGACTTTCCGCTCTGGTTTATGTGCACATAACATCCAGGGGATCAGGTCCTCCTGCTTTTATTTTTCACTTGCTGCTTATGAAACAGGTTAGTGTAGCATTCATAATCTGGAGAAACTGAGAGAGTTGAAACAGAACTTTTAATTTACTGGAAATTATTATAGTTTTAATTGTCCTTCTTGCCTGAAGACACAGTTTAGCTTGCCATAAATAGGACTTTCACATAAAAATTAATATTAAAAACTTTTTAAAATTTGAGAATGTAATTTCAAGTATTTTTAATGTTGATTTATTTCATAAAATACCTATTATAATATGTAATATGCAGCACCACAAACAAACATACTGCATATGCATACAGAAAATACACTTGCTATTTTAATTTTACTCTAGAATCATGAAGATAAATCACTACTTTGTGGTTGATGGAATGCCTTCTCTAGATTCCCTGTGCACTGAAAAGAAACAACCTAAGATGTTAATCTTACAAAAATATCTAAGCTGTTTCAATATCTAAGCTGTTTCAATCAGTAAAATGTATAAACTGCTTTTACTGATTCTAAGAATTAAATATCCCATCTATGCTGCAGCATTACCATTCCTGATCTGTCATGAAGCACTTAAAAATGATGAAAGTTCACAAAGTCAAATATAAAGGAGTTTCAAAGTTTTCTGAAATGAAATATTCCAAAATGAAATACATGTAGAAAGATTTATAGTAACCTCATTGCAGTAATAGAATTCTGTGGGGGAAAAAACTCAACCCCTACAAATGTGCTTAGAACGGTTTTAACCAAACTTCTGGAAACTTTTTACAAAGACAGTGCAAACAACTATGCAGTCTGCAGTAGCAGTCCACTGCACTTACAGTAAGTTATTAGAAATACCAGGACTTTCAAGTATCATGAATCACAAAGTCACACAATCATTTAGGTTGGAAGGAAGCTCTTGATATCATCTAGTGCAGCCCCTTGCTAAAGCAGAGTCAGCTACAGCAGGTTTGGCCAAGCATCATGCCCATTTGGGTTTGAAGATCTCTGCAGATGGAGATTGATTGCACTTCTTTCAGCAATGTGTTCCAGTGTCTGACCCTTCGCACAGTAAAAAAAGTGCTTTCTTGTGTTTAGACAGAATTTCCTGTCTTTCAGTTTGTGCCCATTGCCTCTTGTCCTATCACTGGGCAGCACTGAGAAGAGCCTGATTTCCTTTTCATTTCCTCCCATCACAGTTATACCCATTGCTGTGATCCCCCTCGGCCTTCTTTTCCCCAGGCTGAATAGTCCTATCTCCCTCAGCCTCTCTTCATCTGTCAGACGCTTCAGTTTCTTAATCAGCTTGTGCTGGACTCACTGCATTAAATCTGTATCTTGTACTGATACAGTACAAGAACTGGACCAGGTGTGACCTTACTAG
>JBCJKH010017475.1:13911-36855 GCA_039877255.1 Loriculus beryllinus
CTGGACCAGGTGTGACCTTACTAGTGCCGTGTGGAGAGGATGGATCATCTCCCTCAACTTGTTGTCTACCAGGACTACAAGGTTATTCTCTGCTGTGCTGCATTCCAGCTGGTCAGCTCCCAGCATATGCTGATGCCTGGGCTTGTTCCAACCCAATTCCCCTGCTTGCTGAGATCCCTCTGAAAGGCAGCACACCTGTACGGTGTTTCAGTCAATCCTTCAAGTTTTGTGTTAGGGTGCACTCTTTCCCATCATCCTGGTCATCAACGAAGATATTTAATAACATTGGACTCAGTATCGCCCCCTGGGGTACACTGGTAGTGAACTGCCTCCATCTGGTCTTTGCGGCACTGACTACAGCAGTCCTTTCAGTCTGGTATTTCAGCCAGTTTTCAATTCACCTCCCTGTCACTTTTCCAATCCATACTTTGAATGTGAAAGAGTTGCCATTCCTTGTATCTCCATAATAGATGCTGAGAGCTGCATTGATATAGCATATGATATCACCCTCTCCCATGCTCAAGTTTTTATACACATTTTGTGATTTCTGTCCCAAGGCATTGTAATGAACCTATGTAGTTTCTTGGTTCACAAGGGGCTCTCAAAATTCAAAACCAGGTGCCTTCAAATCAAACTGTATGGAAATGTTATAGTACAAACTGGTAAAGGATTTGTAAGTATTGAACAGGGTGCTTCATAGCAGTGAAAAGTATGCTACTTCAGAGCCAATAATATACTTTTCATGCAATGGCTACATAAATATGCCTTCTTTCAGAAATTCAGGCTGAGGTTTTAAAATGTAAAGCTCTTACAAAAACATGAAAATAGGTAAGAATATATGAATGAAGAATATATTACAGCCTCCCCAATAGATCTGTGGTTCACCGAGTTGAACAACCTACCTCAGAGAAGGACCAACACTTCATTATTCAGAAAAATACAAAATTCCTTTCATTTGCACATTGTGTGAATACATAAAGTGCTGCATCCTCATTATATTCCAGATTTCCAGTCATGATAGTGACAAGTGGCATATATAAATCAGAGAAAATTTTATTTTCTCTGATTTCAGAGAAGTCCAGATATGGAAAGCAGAGGATGTCTTGCTTGAATATTCTATTCTCTTGAAGGCAAATCTGAAATTTATGTTCTCTTGCAAGAGAAGGGCATATATCATTTTAAACTGGGGCCTAAAGACTGAAAAGCTGAGTCAATCCCAGGAGGTGCCTTTCTTCCTCCTTTTTTTATACAGAAACTATCTCAACAAGTTATGTGAGATAAACACATTCTCTTGCAGTTATTTTGTATCTAGAAGCATATAATGTCTAATTTTTTTCAAAGGCTAAAATTCTCAGTCTGTGATATGTGATGGCAATAAGTAATATATACTCTGTATTTAGAAATAATACTGTTATCTGTTTCCCATGTGTGGATGTTTTGGGCTCATTTCTGCTTATATTGACATGTCTAGTTTTGTCTTTGGCTTCAGCTGGAGTCTGTTCAAGTTTTTCATGCTCTTTATACATTTTTACAGGTCAAAGACTATTGCTGCTTTCTTCTAAAACCTAGGCAAGGAGCACTAATGGTTTGCCACAGGTTCCCAGAGAGACCAGTTCTCCTGCATTTTAACACTGCCAAAGATTTGGCAGTATGGGCAATTTTTTCCTTCTAATGCTTGATTAATTAATGAAGTTAGGTTGCTTGTTACAAATACAATACTGACTTCTTTTAGACATTCACATTAAGCCACTAAAGGCTATTGCATTGTTACAAGAAATGTCAGAGTCATGCTGGCAGCAAAATTAAGTATTCTTTCTTTTTGTTTACTGCCATTAAAAAGTTGTGCTCAAGATGCCCTCAGCCACAGGAAAGAAAAAGAACCCAATAAACAAACCCAACCTCTCAAAATATTAATTACAGATTTATTAAAAGCATGCAGATGACTTGAAATGTAACCAGTCACTCAATCACTGTTCTCTCACCCTAGAAGAGGAAGGAGAAGAAATTCCAGTGGCAGGGAGCTTAGTTGCTTTTGACAAGAAGGGAAACATACACATACTAATTAACAGTGCAGTTAAAGGAGGGTGAGCAGCTTGTTTTCAAACAGCCACAGGAAAAACCATAACTGCTGTAATCAAGAGAGCTGTTTACCCAGTCAATAAAGCCAGGTTGAAACAAATGGCATAATGCCCTGAATAACTGTGGTCTGAGAATGGGAAGTCACCAAGGAACGTGGCTGCTGGCAGGTAGCTCCCTTCTTGGTCCTGAGGATTGTGAGGTGACACAGGTACTGGACTGAAGGTGGACTGTGCTATAAGTACCATGGTGGGCACTGAGCTTGGGTCTCATCCCTGTGAAATGGCAGAAAGATCAAAGAGAAGATCATGTCTGCACACTATCGATATCCTAAGGGAAAAAACAGTCCTAAAGCTCCCCAGCTATTGCTCAGTCAACTTTCAGACTACTGGGTACTGAACTGGGCTGCACCAGTTTGCATTTTGTAATGAATCCTAGGAGATTTGTGCTTTAAACTAACCATGACTGGAGACAAAATAAGGTATTCCAGTTACTCCAGCATTTATTTGGTCAAGACTTTACTGAAGAGCTAGTAAGCCTTTTTCATAACCTTGACAGCATCTTCCAGAATGCCTCAGAAAGGAATGTAGATTACTTTCACAAATCTCAATCCAAAAGTGATTTTACATGCATCAAAAAGCAAAGCAATACTCTATATGCCTTGGCTGACATTTACAGGGGTAACAGAAAATCTTCCAGATTTACAGCTACCAGGCTTGCCCTGGACCACTCACTGCTAAGTAACTCACTGTCAATGTTGAGTCCAGTGCTGTGTGCACTGTAAGGTGCAATTGATAATGGTCACAGCTAATGCTGGGTTTGCTTTTTTAACCCTGCCTCTATCAAATTACCCAGAACATCTAGCATAGCTTCACATGATACTCCATAGGCTCAGGCCTACATTCTTAATGCCCTGATGTCTTGATATCACATGGATCAGTGACAAGATGTGGTTAAAATAAAGCAGTGACTACATATTTGAGGAGTACTGCATACTGCTGATTGGGGTACCAATTAAAATCTCAGTGTATATAAAGAACATCTTTCTTAGCTTCAGAAATACTAATGTATGGAGCCAGCTCCAGGTAATATGTGATCAGATTTTCTCACTCTCTGATACTCCTTCCTCAGAGCAAAATGGCTCTAACAAGGAGGAAGTGGTTGTGTGAGACAGCCCACCAGGGTCAAAAGGATTTTCAGGACTTGGACTGACATATCATAGCTTTCAGCTCTAAAACTGCCTTTTTGCTTAGCTTTGATGCAATCTTCTGAGCCTCTGCTAACAAGAAAGCCAGCCAGTATTTTTTTTTTTTTGTGCTATGGCAGGCAAAAATAACAAACAGCATAAAGGTGTATGTGCAATTGAAATGTTTTCCAGCTTTGGATGTCTAAGTTGCTGTGGACACAGTGAGGCCAGCTGCTTCAGACTGTCAATTCTACACAGCCCTTTTTGGACACCAAAGATCTGTTTTCAAGCATGTTCCCTGACAAGCAAAGACTCTTCTGATGTTATTTGCAGACATCACCAGGTGTGAGTCATAGTGCTGATAGATCCACATTCCTCTTTTGTTTTTACAAGTTTAGCAACTACCTTAAATTACAAAGCAAATAAAAAGAAGATGACACCTAGCAGATCCGACTGACCTCATTTTCTCATCTGAACAAGTGTGAAGTGGATGTAATCTGTGGAAACAACTAGATTTATAGTTGAGGAAAAAAGCATTGAAGGCAAATGAAAGATCTGACTCAGCTGGAAAATCTGCCTTTAAGTTCTTCAGTAAATTCTTCAGGTTTTTCAGATTCCTAGAAAACAGCTGGAGGGCAGAGGAGTGCACGAGGGGCAATGACAGAGCAATTAAAGCGTCCCACTATGCTCCCCATACCAGAACTACTACATCCTGTAGTGCTTGCCATAAAGGCTGTCTCCATGAAGCCTGGCTGCTAATGGGTGTTTGGTCACCGGGGCTGGCAGATCCACAGTAGCCAGACAGGGCAGTATCCTTCTCATGCACCTTTGGTTACTGACCCAGAACATGCCTCAGCTGCACACGCCACATGCATTCCTGCAGCATGGAGAAGATGTGGAGGTCAGAGAGAAATGGGGGAAATAGGGGATCTGCATAAAACCATAGGAATGGCTAGCAGGAGACAGCTCGAGCTGAGCGGAGTGTTCTGTTACTGTTATTTAAGCTTTCTGTAAAGCAAATACTGGGTAAGAGATGAAGAACCTCATGCAATGCTCACAGCCTTTAACTGGAGCATAACAGCAATGGCACCTGCTCACAGCACACACCAATCTCATCTGTAAGTAGCTCCATCATTGTAGAACAGTTACAGTTGTCTCCTAAAAGTATATTATTTTGTTGAGTGATGAATGGTATTGTGAAATATTACCAATTATCAGCACCCTTTATTGCAAAACTCATTAACTTCCTGACAAATCCAGTGTTGACAGCACTTTAATTTTGTTTTATTGCCTCATTATATCGCACCAATTTCTGTCTCTGGTTTACAGTTAATAATGAAAGACAGAGGAACTGCACTGTACTAGAGAATCAGAAAAATAAGCATTCATCTTTTTAAAAGTCCCCAATTTAGGCTACAGGAACAGCGGGTACTAGACAATGCATACATTGAGAAGATTATTAAAGTTTAATAAAACTGTCAAGTGAAATAAACCAATCTTGCAAAACATTCTGCTTGCCAGGTGCTTGGATTTGAGCTGTTAAAAAATTCTCTCTCAACAGGCTGTTTAAATGTGATCAGACTAATGTTGTGACTGCCAAATCACATTTCATTTTTTTGCATGATCTGTTGAGACTTGGTAATAAAAAAACCTGCTAAAATGACACATCCAGAAGACTGCAGCAAGTGCTATATAGAATAAACACACTATTACTTAATGAATCCACAAAACGCATTCTTCCCTTTTACTGTCCAAGTGAAGCTTTGGAGCTGGGTCTTTGACCACTGTCTTCATGGAAGAGGGTCAGATTCTCTACCCACCTGATCATCAGCAACTGTCCAAGCTGTATGTCACTACTAGTCAGATTTGACAGAGCTTTCAAGCATTTTTTACATATGCATGTGATTATACAAAATCCAAGGCAGTGAGAAATCAGATGCAGCCATATATGAAACCTACAGCCACTGGAAATAACCTTTCACGTAAATACAGCACAGAGCTCTATTAAATTGTAAAAATTACTCTATTAGTGGATTACTAATTATTAACTGATTTGCTATGCAGTACCTCAGGTAACATTTAATGAATTCTTTTCACAAGTCATATTCTCTGTAGGTGAGTTAATACAAAGTGGTTCCTAGACGACATATTACTGTGATTCTGCCTGATGTGTCAGTGTGGGTGCCATATGTCAAACCTTCCCTCCACTTTCTCCAACACCATATCTGAAGAAAACAAGTCAAACAACAGAGTTTCTTGAAGGCCAGAATGTTCTCAAGGGATTTGCCGTTACTTTAATGAGAACATCACCTGCCTTTTGTGAGGTTTTGAAGTGCAGAGCACATCAGCTCCCTGACTCAGAGGCAACCCTGAGGAGAGAAAGACTTCAAGTAATCGGGAAACCATGATACTCCAGCACTGCCCTAAGTTCAAGAAGCAGCCTGGCTCTCAGGAAGACAAGCTTTTCTTTGGGCCACTTTGGAAACACTAAGTGGCCTTGACCAGGGAGAAAAGTCCCACTGAACAAACCCATCTCTGCAGCTCCCAGCAGAGCAGGCTCCTGCTTTGATACCAGAGGCAGACAGAAATACCCACCCAGGCAGCTGCTTGCTGCATAGGGAATGAAAAGAAGGGCTTAAAGCTAAATCTACAATGGCTTGTGCATCACAGTGCTATCTGAGATATCCTGTCCTCTCCCCTCATTCTTCCCAGTGATTATTTCTGCTCACACTTGCAACTTATTTTAAATCATATTGCAAGGCTCTTGAGAGGAGGCTGAATGCCTCTGTGAGTCTGTATTAGCTCAGCTCCAGGCGTAGGTACTGCTGGAGCTAATAGAGTAATGCACACACATATATATGTGTGCATATATATATACACATGCACAAATATGAAAGAGCTCTCTTAATAGGACAGCATTAACTTCCCCGGCAAAACTCTTGTTCAAATCAAAGATAGCAAAAATATGCAAAATTAAAAGGTCACATGCACATGAGAAAAGCTTGTGTTTTTCATTTTCCCATGCTTACTCTGTGACATGGAGAATTTATACACAGCTTTAATTAGTACTTGGTGGTGAGAACTGGAAAGCTTTATGAAAACACCTGTTTACAATTTTATCTGGAGGCTCCTAAACGTAATGAGATAAACCTCATATTTTTTCTTCCCCTGTGCTTGGCTTTTCAATAATACTGCCCACATATACTGTACTATATACATCATTATCTATAGAAAGCCACTGCAAAGCAAGATCATGAGAAAAAAAAGATATGCTATCTTTAAGGAAAAATAATATCCTTTCTTCTCTTGAGGTTTAACTAAAACAATCCCACCAAAAACCCAAGAAGAGCTATTGAGATAAAATAAGTATTTTCAGGGTTTTGCATGTATTTTATTCTGTAACCAAGGAAATGTTCAGGGGCTTTTTTCTGAAGGTTTGTCTAAGGAAAAACATGGAAAGTGACAGACTAGATTCATAAAATCGTTAGTGCTGGTGGTAACAACGCTCAGGTTATAAATGTCCCAACCAAAGATGGGGAAGACTTCATGTCAGATGTCTCCTTGACTAAGAGGATGTAAATCTTGCCCCCTTTCTGTGGTCTGCTCACCATACAGGCTGCTCTCAGGCACTGCCAATCCAGAGCAGTGGTCGGGGTAGACCTTTGTAAGAATGTAATGTCTTATAAAGACATTTTTATAAGTAGAAAAATTAATGTGTAAATAGAACTCTGGCACTGGATGATGTAGTCACTTTAGTTTTTGAGTAAGGTAAAAATACCTTTCCTGAGAAAGAACTTCAGTCTCATGATCTGGATCACCAAGGGCCCTACACTCACTTTAATTTCTGCATGTCAAACACCTCTTCATGAAAAATCTATATTTAGCAAAAGTTGAGCTATTTGTGCTCAGAGTGCTGTCTACAACAGGAGTGGTCACCCTTCATCTGCATTGTCTCATGGGCCTAGAGCAGTCCTCATGCAGGAAATAGGCCCTGCCATGGGTCAGAAAGTGCTGAGGGTATTATTTGAATTCTCCATGATGGGGCAAAAGTAAACCAGAATGTGCTGCTACGGCTGCAGTCATCGACTTGCCCAGTGTAACTTCAGCCTGCAAAAATGAAGTGCTGGGACCCTGGGAGAACTGCTGACTGCAAACTGGTCCCAAAGCTGACAGGAGATTCAGGTATGCAGCTTGCAGGATCAGAGACATTTGGCTACCCATGGAACACCTCTCATATGAGGAAAGGCTGAGAGAGTTGGGGTTGGTCAGCCTGGAGAAGACTCCATGAAGACCTTATCATGGCCTTTCAGTACTTAAAAGGGGCCTATAAGAAAGATAAGGAAAGACTTTTTAGCAGGATGAGGGGTCATTGTTTTAATCTAAAAGAGAGGAGTTTCAGGCTGGATGTGAGGCAAAAATTCTTTACAGTGAGGGTGGTAAAATACTGGAACATGTTTCCCAGAAAGGTGGTGGATGTGCCATCCCTGGAGACATCCAAGGCCAGGCTGGATGTGGCTCTGGGCAATCTGATCTAGTTGAAGATGTCCTTGTTCATTGCAGAAGGGTTGAACTAGATGACCTTTGAAGGTCCTTTCCAACCCAAACTATTCTATGATTTTGAAAAATTTGTCACTGCTTCCCCTCCCACAGAGAAACAGATGTTCTGGATAGAAATGTATATGAATTGTTGCAGGCAATAATTTTTTCCTGCAAATCTTTTGTTGCTGGCTGGACAGGAAGATGAAGCTAACCATCCCGGCAGCACATTTAGGCCCTATGTTGGCTCAACACACTCCCTTAATCCATAGCTCCATCCACAAGGCATTTTCTCAGAGTTCTGTTGATTTGAAGGAAGATGGAGGATGTCATCCCTCCCTCTCATGCTTTTATAACTGTTGGAACAAAGGGGTTTATTCTTGTTATCTCCCTCTGATGAGTAATACAAGATAACCAACAGGACTTACAAAGAAAAGATGAGATATAACTGAAGAAAAAAAGAGACAGCTGCTGCTGGGCACTGCAGGTAAGCAAAGCTGGTGGGGTGCCCCATAGCACATTCCTCTGTGCCTAATGGCTGCAGGTGAAGTGAGAGGAAGGGTAGCAAAAAGATTACAGGGATGTTTCTCTCCAGTGCCCTTTGGTCTTTGTTTTAGCACTTGCCAGGCATCATCTGTGGCTCAGAGATCTATATCTACACTTAAAAAACCAAACAACTTACTTTTCTTTTTTTTATTTTAAAAAATGGTTTTGCTCAATCTATTTCCAAGGAATTTTTACTGCACCTGAAGCTCCATATAGATTTTAGCAGCACTGCTTTAAGATCCAAAATACCTGGGTCATCTAACCTGCAGTGTGTTTTACTAAGAAACTGCAACATCTTTGTAATTCCAATGGTGTAGAACAACAGTGACCACCACATGCTTCTTCACTTACACAGCTAGTTGTTACACTGCTGGTATTAGTTACCAGAAAGCTTGAAGCTGATGTGCAGTTATGCTAATTAGGACTAGAAACTCATACCAAATGCAAATACACAGGAGGCCACTCTCTTCTGCTGGTAACAGCTTCTCCTAAGAAGTCTTTCATAAATGATTGTTTATCAACAGCCGCCTTAACTATGCATCTATTGACATTTCTTTATTCAACAACACGGAATATTTATATGCAGTTTCCAGCTGATACTAGTCTCAGAATTGAAGAGCAGGTGAGTAATGCATATTGTTCCTTTACTGGCTGTTTCCAAATCATAAACAAAGTGTCTGTCCAGCTTTTATTAGAAAAGGGTAATATGACAGGATTTAGTTTCATTTCCAAGAACAGAGGACACTATTTCTTGGAATTAACTTAATTTACTAACACTTAAATTGTTTGTAAAGGTGATGTACCTCAGGAGTACCAAACTATTACTAATGGTTTTCTGGCTTACAATATGCTTGAAGGATAGACAAGCAAATCCAAGGTGATTGCTCTGTGCAATTTAAGCCATAATGCAGTCTCCTAACAAGAGTTTATATCCACTCAGTGCAGTGATGACTACTGAGAAAGATAATAATGACACATCTAGAAAACTAAAGCAATAAAAAAGATAGTATCATCTCATTATTCATTATTCTTAATGCCTTTTTATGAAGGAACCAAACTGGGAAAAACAAGATAGAGATAAGCAGGGTTTCAAAATAATTTTTGGCAATGATAATAACATACTTATATAGGACATCTCATTCAAAACAGCTTTTCACCCAGAGATTTTAATTAATTGCATACACCAGACAAAAGAATCACAGAAACTCAGCCATTTCTGAGGAAGAGTCCACAGTGATTCTACAGCAAAGATAAAGGATGAGCTGTGGAAGTCAGCTTCTCCAGCTGATACACAGGCTGTGCTGCTCACACTGACTCAAAACTTTGATCAGTGGAGGCAGCTGCCTCCCGACACAGAGATGTACCACATGGGGAGGCTGGGAAATGCAAGGACTTTGCACGGGGGTATTGGCAGGGGTGAAGCAAGATGGAGATTGCCAGTTTTCAAACAACTGCTGCTGTACGAGGTCCCACAGCATGCACCTGCCCCCTGCACCCAGATGCACAGCCCTGATTAGCCTTACACACCAGGCTGGGCTGGACAATCCCAGTCTTTATCCCTGTCCCCTGGCTTCCCGGCTGGGGCTCCTCCAAACTCCTCATGCCACTCAGTGCTCCCCCATCCTGCCAGCACCACTGCTATCACCCTGACAGTCTCCATACAGCCATCACTCCACAGCACCAGGGCATCATTTCTGCAGGTGTACAACAGCTACAACAGACGTACTGCCTTCCTGCAGCATTCCAAATTAACTTGTCCTTTCTGTCACTCATGTGAGAAATGCAGGGACTTCAATGGAGACACAGCAGTGCGGAGTGTCTTCCAAAACTTCCCCACCGCTCCTGGACCTTCTCCGGGTCCAGCTCTCAGCTCCCACAGCAGCTGTGGGTGAGGGAGACAGACAGAAGTGGTGTCCTCCACCAGGCATCAGCTCCTCATTCACAGGTCATATCTCTTACAGCAGCAGACAGCCAGCAAATCTAGAATTTAATCCTCCCAGATGCTTGACCATGAGGACATTCTCATTTGATAGTTTTAGGAATATTGATGTTTTAAAAGAACAGCAAAATATGTGCTTTAAAAGCCAACAGTCCCAGATCAACCTGGCTGCTAACATCTAGAACACAATGATCAACAGAGCCAAACTGTTGATTCCTTAGGGAATAGGTATTCTACACTGGAACTGAAGAAATTGGTGGTTTTATTTAATACTGCACATGCTGATGCACTTCTTTGCAACTACTTTGTAGATATGGTGCATTAGGGCATTAGGCTGTGTTAGTTCCAACCCTAAAGGAGTGAGAAAGGAGGATCAAAACATCTGCAAAAAAAACCAAACTGCATGCGAGATACAGATTCAGCTTCTGCAGCTGGGGATATCCTCACCCTTACAGATTTTGGAACATCTGGGAACCTTCTTCATCTTCATGTGCATAGGACACCTTTCAGGAGTTAGTGTGAGAATACAGCCTGGTGGCTCTGTGCACCTTCTTTCTGTCTGGAGGTTGAAATCACTTCTGTTTTCAAGTGTTTCACAGCAAACTTGAGTATTGTACCTGTCTTACAGGAAGACACTTCCTGGCTTGTATACAAATTGAATTAATCTTATTGAAAATATGAATAAGACCTTGGACAGGGATTGGAACTAGATGATCTTAAAGGTCACTTCCAACCCAAACCATTCTATGGTTCTATGATTCTGTAATGACACGTCTTTTCCTGCTTCCAGCTTCTATGCTCCTGCCCCTCATCAACTCCAGCTGCTACTGCTGCTCCTCAGAAAGGGGTTATTGCACAAGGTAGGTAATTTGTGCTGGCCAGCACATGGTGGCAGTAAGCACCTTACCATACTTTGCACTTCAAGAACACACATAGCAACAGCTTTTATAACACTAAGCACCTGTGACAGTGGGAAAGTGGTGAGATTATCTTACTGATTCTGAGGATGTTGTATTCAGTGATTTTTCTAACAAATACTTTATTTGTAAGGCCCTATGACAGTTATACAGTGTTTTCTGAGTAAAATGTTTTTTTTCAAGAATTGTCCACAAAGTAAAACTATTATGAATTCAGGCTTAACCAGTATGTTACAATAAGATGATTAGTTAGGGTCTTCTGCAGTTAAATGACAGAACTAGTCCAAGGAACGTCAGAATTATCTTTGGTTTGATGTGGATATTTCCAGTATAATTGCCCAATCTGATCTAAGTATACCACCTGGCTGCCTGAGGTACCTTAGATTGACCAAGACTGACAATGAACACTTTTCAGCCCATTGCTCTTAATAATACAAACCTTCCCATTGCCCCAGCAAGTTTGGAAAGTTTTCCTGCTTTACAGTCAGAAAGAGTACATAAGCACCAGGCTGGAGTGGGCTCTTCTCTTCCCCAGAGCCTCTATATTAGCACAGAATTCCTGTTGCCTTGCCCAGGTATTGCACCATCCTGTCTCTCTCTGAACTGTTAACGTTTCTGTTTCGTGTATGTATATTGTACTGCTTTGGTCATATATTGTCTTATATTTCCTCCTTATATGTGATGCCAGCCCATTAGCTTTTTCATGTTAACTTCTTCTCTTTGTCCATCAGTCTCTCAAAGTTCAGTTCATGACTCTTTATGTTAGTGTCGCAGGTTTTTTTACATAGCTTAATGCACTGCTATCTGAGTGCTTAATGTAGTCTAACATCTAGGTCTTGACATCAGGTGTTATTGGTGGGTAACAATTGAGCAGAATTATGTTCAGTAAGGTTACAAGTAAGAGTTGTTTTAGGAGGGAGCATTCGTTGCATGTATTTAGGGAGATGTAGTATCTGCTATACACTTTGCTTTACATGAGCTTTCTTTCATTTAGTATTAATTTTTAATCTCTTTCCAGATCTTTTTTGCTATAATGTTTTCCAGAAGGGAACATTAAGGGTAGGGCAATAGCTGACATCAGAGAATGCTTTTACCATAAGTGCAAAAGCTGAGGCAGAATGGTCTCATACAAGAAAATGAGAGCACTATGTTTCAGAGACGTTTATAAGCCCACTTTAAGTATTTCAAACTAAACCAGAGAAAGAACTAAAAGCTGTCTCACCTCTGATGTGTATAATCCTGTTATTACAGAGTTCAGTTCAATAGGGATTAACACAAATTTAGGTTGTATTTGGCACCTTAATTTCAGTTGAAAAGCATTTCTTATTCCAGATAAATATGTCTACAGGAACTACTGTTTTTTTTAGAGGCTTCAAAGAAAACCAGAAAACTGTGTAAGCCACTTATCCACCCATCCTTGAAGGCAAGAGAACAATGTTCTGCTATTGAGTATCTGTACTTTTACTCACGCAGCTTTTGAAAATACTTACAAAATGTATGCAGTAGACAAGAATAGTAGAAGTTCCACTTGAGTAAATATGTATTGAATATTTATTGAATCCAAACCATTTTACAAGTAAAAACAAGTAATAAAGAGAATGAATATCTTCAAATACATGTTTTATTTAAATTAGAACAAAGTAATCATTTAACAGTCCAAGATGGAACATGTGAAGACAGCTAATTTACCTTCATTGTCAGAGCTGATCCCATGTGGGGGTGTTATTTTCCTGGATAATGCAAGCCACCGTCCTCTAAACGCACATGCTTCCTTATGCACATGCTTCCTTATGCACATTTTTCATGGCACCTCAGTTTTGCAGGGCCACTGTTCTCTGCAAAAAATGGTGATCCCTGCCCTAATTCTTGCTGTTAGCTTCTGTTAACAAAAGAAATGAACTACTAATTACTATACAGCTGGGAAATAGCTTAGAGGATGTATTTTAGATCCTCAGGGTGCTGGTGGTACACCATCTTCTCTGGCAGCAATGCTATTTTAACAAGTTCCCCACCTGCATGCTGCAGTTCCCCATCCCATCAGGTCTGCATGATGGGAACCTACCATGAACTGCCTCTGTGGCATTAAAAACCTAGAAAATCAAATAAATAGACAGAGTTCTTCATGGGTTGGTTTTCTGATTGTTTTTTAAACCAGGATTGTTAATGTAATTCTGTCCTCAGCCTCTCTGCACTCTACTAATATGGAGACAGCATGAATTCCTGAGCTTTTGAAGGATGAAATGAATATTGGCTCATTTAATTTGCAAGAGAGAAAATGAAAGGGCATTTTCATCCTACAAGCACAGACTTCAAACCAGGTTAATACCCTAATAGCATGTATTGAGATTTAGGCACAGAAAAATCTAGATTTAATTATGCTGCATATTATGTTTTGTTAAATATTTTAACAAATAAATTATATTTGAGGGTAATAAAATAATTGTACTGGAATACAATAACATCTCAGGCACTGAGGGAATAAAAGGTATGAAAGATTTCTCATAAAAATGTAATCTTTGGGATATAACCTTGTTATTTGCATTTCAATTTCATGCAGACACTTTATCCAATAGGTTAAAGAGTTCTCAGCGCTAGTTATTGGGATTTGCTTGTGTTAAATTAGCCCCAGAAGGTTTTTCCCTCTAATCCCTGTATAAAGAAAATATTAAATATTTCAATTACAGTAATTTTGAAGTCTAATATGAATTCTAGAAAATTAAAAAATACCTACTTCATTTCAGAAGAGTTTGTTATTCACTAAACTTGATACACATTTCTCCTTCTCCCAAGAGTGGAAGAAGAAAACAGGAACTTTTTTTATACAATGTTGGAACAACATGCCAACATTTGTACTAGATAATTTACCTGGGGAAGTACATAAATACAGTAACAAAGAAGCTTTTATTAAAGTTCAACTTTTAC
Organism: Loriculus beryllinus; assembly: GCA_039877255.1. Lineage (NCBI taxonomy): Eukaryota > Metazoa > Chordata > Aves > Psittaciformes > Psittacidae > Loriculus > Loriculus beryllinus. The sequence continues at coordinate 28,034 of JBCJKH010017475.1, forward strand.
ATATGCTTCAGGTACTTAAGTATTGTGATTTTAAAGCTGAAATAACAACAAGGTACCTCTGAGTAAAGGATGCAGCCTTCTCACCTAGGAAAGAGAAATTAATATTAGCACAGAGTGGTTAAGGGGTCACAAATTCTCTAGACACTTTGACAAAATCTTACACATCTAGGTACATTTGCAGCAGATCACTCCACAAGATTATGGATGTACTTAGGAATCTGTACCTAAGTGGCCTATTTTGTGTACCTATCATGGAATCATTTTTCTCTCTGTTTTGGCAAATTTAAAAAGAAATTCAGTCATACTGATAATAATGTCATACTGATCTGTAGGCCTAAAGAAATCTTGGCATTGCCAGGATGATGTGGGTATATTGTCTTGGCTAGTAAGCTGTTGCTGTGGCATCAGCATTAAAACAGGGTTGAGTTTAGCTCTGCTGTCACAGTTCAATTATTCATGAATTCAGCTCACTGTTCTTGGAGGTATCATTGAGAAAACCTTTTCTGTTGCTCTCTGTACTTTCTTATCTCTAGTTTATGGATTAAATTATGGAAAGCAAAGCAGATTAACTATGTAGTGTGCAGAGGTGTCAGCCTGAAATCAAATAATACAGCAGTGAAAATTGTCTTTCTCAGCATCTGTCTATACTGGAGACTATAGGATAGAACAGAGATGTTTAAACCTGTCTCAAGATTTCTGAATAGCACTGACAGTTATATCATGGACATATGTACTTTAAATCATGAAGTCTAAACATGATTTTATTAGCAAAAATGCATTGTTATATTTCTATTCAGTAATTCTGGTCTTACAGCCCTGTTCTGACTGCCTTGCTTGCTAATCCAAAGACTAAAAGATTTTGAATTTTCTTTATTTCTGTACATCCCATGCCTGTGCTTTTAAGTTTATAGGAATGGGGTTTTGTATTTATCAGCTAGATGGAAGAAATTTAGATCAGAACCTGAAAAGAAGCCCCAGAATTTTTGCAATGGGTAATACCAACCAAAGGTCAGTGAATCTCATAATCAAAAGCTGTATAATATGGAACAAAGGTCAATAGTTCATTAAATCTCATAATCAGAAGTTATAAAATTTGAATGAAAAAGTCACCTGAGCGTCCACAGCCCTCTTACTAACTTAGATAGGCAGCTCAGTGCAAAGCCTTGGCCTTGAAAACACAAGCAAACTATGCTTGTGCATTTTACTGTACTACAATTATTTGATTTTCTAATGAAATAAATGAGATTTGGAAGGGTTTCTGCTGAAGAAAAAAAAGTAAAAGATAATATTAAGAATGATTCAAGGCCTGGCAAAGAGTCAATTTTTCCATTAATATTGCCTCACATTTTAAGGAAATAGAGTATGTATGTAAAAAGAGTATTTTTATCTTCTTTTATTATCTTACTTACAGAGTTCTCAAATAAAAAGAACCACATATAATAATATGTCAGGCTGTTTCAAAATATATAGACATGCATTCAGATTTTTATCTTTTTAGATAAACAGGGGAATATTACATTTCATACTCATTTATCTGTAGGGCTGAATTATGTATCTCTAATTTAGACACCTAAACGGAATGGTCAGATTTTCAGATGTACTGGGTATTCAGACATTCTTATAGAGCACATTTCAAAATCGGGCCATGCCATGAGCAGCCAGATTTTCCTGAAAATGTTTCAAATAACCCTAGTTTTTCTCAAAGCAATGTGAATGCTGCCATCTAGCTATACAGTAACATTATCTCTTTAGTCCAATTCTGATAGACACAAACTTTTTCAGTTTCTATTTGGAACAGAGCGGAACAGAGCAGAACAGAGATACAAAAATTCCAACTGCATTACCTTTAATTTAAGAAGGTGTAAGAACCCTTTATTATTCGAAAAAAAATTGTAGTATTATAAAATACTATTTTGACAGTAAAATGAAAAGTTAAGAATATGGTTAAAATTATTGCATCTGATGGTAAACCAACCATCAAGCCTTCTGAATGACATTGCAGGATCTGATTTTAAAAATGCCTTCAGTTGAGTGAGGTAATAATGTTGAAAGCACACATTTCTAAACAGAAGCCTAACTCCTCTTTCCAGTTTGAGATTCATCTACCAAAGATCAGGATTTCTGTAAAACACACTGTCTTACAAATATCCTTATATTTAATCCACAAATTGTTTGGAAACTGTTTACATGGAGTGTCAGCTGAACAGTTGGTATTTGTAGAATCATGGCTGCCCCTTCTTTTTCCTCATAGCCGGCTGTTCTTTCCCCTCATGATCTCTCCTCAGGGCTGCTCCTCCTCTCCCATCAAAATCTCCCCTCATGGCTGTCACTTCTTTCCCCTCATGACTGCCCCTTCTTTCCCCTCAAGATCTTCCCTCATGGCTGCCCTTCTCCTCTCACAATGCCCTCTCATGGCCACCCCTTCTTTCCCCACATGATCTCCCCTCATGGCCACCCTTGTTCTCACCTCATGATCTTCCCTCATGATATCCTCTCATGACTGCCCCCCAACCCTCATGGCCACCCCTCACATCCCATGGCCGCCCTTGCTCTCTCCCCATGATCTCTCCTCACGGCTTCCCCTTCTTTCCCCTCACAATCTCCCCTCATGGCTGTCCCTCCTTTCCCCTCATGATCTTTCCTCATGGCCACACCTCCACTCCCCTCATGATCTCCCAATAGCCCTTTGTCTCTCATGGCTGTCCCTTCTTTCCACTCATGGTCACTTCTCTCCCCTCATGACCTCCCATCATGGCCACCCTACCTCTCCCCTCATGATCTCTGCTCATGGCTGCCCTTCATTTTCATTCATGATTCCCCCTGCTCCCCCCTCACGATCTCCCCTCTTGGCTCCACCTTCTTTTCCCTCACTATCTCCCCGCATGGCTGCCCCTTCTCCCCCTCATGATCTCTGCTCATGGCTGCCCCCCATTTCCATTCATGATCCCCCCTGCTCTCCAGTCACGGTCTCCCATCCTGGCTCCTCCTTCTTTTCCCTCACTATCTCCCCTCATAGCTGCTCCTCCTCTCCCTTCATGATCTCCCCTCATGGCCACCCTTTCTCTCCCCTCACGATCTACCCTCATGACGGCCCCTCACCTCTCATGGCCACTCCTTCTCTCCCCTCATGATCTTCCTTCATGAACACCCTTCCTCTCCCCTCACAAACTCTCACCATGGCTACCCCTCCTTCCCCTCATGGCTGCACTTCCTCTTGATGCGAAGGGTTAAGCGATGTACAGGGGGTAGGTCAAGCCGCTCACTTAACAATGTTACTGCTTGCTCATGCTTATCCTACTTGCAGTGTACAAGCCAGTAGATCAAGCCGCTTGCTTAACAATGTTACTGCTCATTCATGCTTATAGTACTTGCTGTGTAAGCTAGAATAAGATAGGAGGACATAACTATAATTAAGAAGTAGTGACCGTGACTTGATTCCCATCCTTTGGACACCTAGGCCGGCTGAAATTGGCTCTGCGCTTTGGACAATGACCAAGCCTCCAAGGAGCATGCATAACGACTAGAGGTGAAAAGTTCAGGCTCGAAGAAGACTTATTTACTTCACCTTGAAACCCTCGCCCAAAACCACTACGGAGACACTGCGCAGGCGCAAAAGACTTCTTAACTCATTATAGTACGAAGTGGAGGTAGAACATGAATATGTGTAGGTGTATTGTGCAACTTTATGCATATGTATAACTTTAGAGGATAAACATAAAGGGAAAACAACGCTGAGGTGTGCATGCCTTTGGAGGAGTTATCCCCCATGCACCTCAGCGCTGAATAAAGCATACCTACTTTACAACTTTAACAAGTTGTGGAGTCTATCTGTGCATCACTCTCCCTTCACAATCTTCCCTCATGGCCACCCCTTCTTTCCCAACGTGATCTCCCCTCACGGCCACCCTTGCTCTCATCTCATGATCTTCCCTCATGATCTCCACTCATGACTGCCCCTCACCCCTCAAGGCCGCCTCTCACCCCTCAAGGTCACCCCTCACAGCTCATGGCTGCCCTTGCCCTCCCCTCATGATCTCTCCTCATGGCTGTCCCTCCTTTCCCTGAATGATCTTCCCTCATGACCGCTGCTCACCCCTCAGGACCAGCCTTACTTTCCGTCTCTCTCATCCTCTCCCTCTCTCATCCTCCCCATCTCTCCAACTGACATCCGTGACGCATCTCCTACAGTGTCTTTTGTATCTGCAACGGAAGATATGAGGATGCACTAGTCCTATGTTCTCCATCTGTATATGACAAATTTAGACCCAAATTCCTTTAGTCCAAGCCCAGACTCATGGCTGAACACAGAACTTGCCCTAGAAATGCCCCACATCAGGCATTTCATATAAGTCATCCTAAACATCTGCTGTAATGTGTGGTGCCGAGGAAGAAAAGGCTATGTTAGTGCTGCAGGACACATATACAGCTCCTCTGGAAAGAATGCTGCAAATTCATAATGTTCACCTTGCTCCTGCTTTTTTCTTTCTTTTTTTACCTCCCTTCACCTCTCCTCCCTTATGGTACATTATGGTGCCGTGGTACTGAGTTGGCTCACTCAGCTAACAGCTAGGTAGGTGGTAGACAAAGCTGATCGAAATTCCAGAGTCAGACACCTAGCAGCTCTCCCTGCTTCAGGCGTCTGACTTATGGCTGCACTTCCTCTCAGTTACTGACTTATTTCCTCCCGGAAACAGCCCAGTAGCGCCCTCAGCGTGGGCCGTGAGGCAGAGGGGCGCTAGGGAGCGATTCTCCTCCTCACCGTGCCATTTAATGTCTGGGTTGTAACGCTGAGAAAGGTCTTATACAGGTTTCTCGGGGTCCAAATTCCCAACAGTTCTGGCCTTGTTCACTGAGGAGAAAACACGCATTTAGGAAGAGGATGCGTCTATTGGGTGTCAGCTAGGTGCAGTTTTGTTTTTATTCAGGAAAAGTGTGATTTGGGTCTCCACCAAGCAGAAATAGCCATTGCAGTGGCTGAAAGAAGCAGCAAGTGGACAGTGATGCTGTGTGGTACCATGCTTGGAAGGTCTGTGAAGATAGGAAATACTAAATCTGGGGTCCCAAAAAATGGCGTAGGATTTCTGTGCTTACTCTGTGGGTACCTCTATTCAACATAAGAGTATGGAAGCTTAGGGAGATAGCATTTATAATGATTACGCACATGCAAGTGACTGCTCACAGTGAAGGGCACAGAAAAACCTTGCTCAAGGTGGCTGCAGCCTGGCAAGGGGCCACATGCAATACACATATGGTATTCGGATACGTATCTGTATCTTTGAATTGGTAAAGCTGATACAGGGGGTTTAGCCAATGTACGGGGGGTAATACAGAGAGGTCCAACTAATGTACAAGGGGACTTGGTATAAGAAAAGCTAGCCTGGAAAACATAGAATGAAGTTGCAAAAGAGAACAGTAGTTATGTTGTAAGTCTATGGAATTTGGAGCTCCACTAAACATGAGTTAATTGGTTCACACTGGTCTTCGAAAGTATCTTTAGCTTTGAAGAACAATGTGTTGTAAGTCTGTGTTGAGATAACAGGATTTAGAGACCTCAATAAACATTAACTGCTTCACAGCATCCTTCAACTTATCAGTTGGTTTGTTAATTTAGAAACCGAGCCTCCCAAACATCTGCTAGCTTGCGATACTCCTCGTTTGCCCATCTTGTAATAAGTTTTGCAGGAAGGTCACACTGTCTTAAATCTTTGCTAGTTAATTAGAAAGTTATAGATATGGCTGGTTTCAGCTAATTATGGATTACTGGAGCATCCAACTGTGCCAAAGGTGAAAAGTACACTGTGAGGAAGACTGCTTACTTCATCTTGAAGACCACTACTCATAAAGAGGAAGACCTCATGTACTTCATCCTGAGACCCTCACCCACTGCGCAGACGCAAAGGACCTTCTAGCTCATTATAATACAAAGCAGGGATAGATAATAAATATGTATAGGCATATTGAGTGACCTAATGCATATGTATACCTTGAGAGGGAAAACGACCCTGGGGTGTGCATCCTTTGGAGGAGTTATCCCCATGCACCTCAGTGCTGAATAAAAGCATACCTACTTTACAACTTTAATGAGTTGTGGAGAATATCCGCGCATCAGTTTAACCATATACATGAGCCACTTTTGCCCCTTTCTTCTGGCCTTTTACTTGTGGTGCTTCCAGCACCTCAGATGAATTCAGAGCAAGTCAGCCTGGAGATGTAACCAGCAGGAAAAATGCTGGTTTTTTACTGGTTTAGGTTTCTGAATAATTTGATGCATGGTCAGCCAAATGCTGCAGCCAGCCCAAGGGAGCTGCTGAGACTGTACATCTTTAGCTGTCCTGCCAGACTACACCCTCCAAGACCTTAGCAAATACTGCAGCAACAAAAACTGTTTTAAAAGGGCAGCTTCAAGCCAGTTGGAACCAGGAGAGCAACAGTCAAGTGCTGTTTACAGACCCTAACAAGTAAGATCTTCAAAGGAGGGCTCCAAGAGACCTCCAGAAGTCCCCAGCCTAACCTCCTGCTCAAAGCAGGATCAGCAATGGGATCAGACCACCGTGCTCGAGGCTTGAGCTAGTGGGGTCTTCAAAACCTCCAAGCAGAGGCAAATTTGTCTGGGCAAATCTGTTCTGACTCCTGACTAACCAAACAGTGAAAAAGTTTCCTTTTATCAAGTCAGAACTTTTTTTCATCCCTAATATAATTTGTCCATGCTTTTTTAGCACAGGGCTTCAGGTCAACTTAGTCACCAGTTGTCTCACCAGCTTTCCATAGCAGCCACCTCATCTTGTGACACTTAAACAAATGGTCTCTGCAGCAGCAGGAGAGAAAGAATCCTTTTGTTGAGATACTAGGACAGACAAAAGCTGTTAAAACAAGTACATTTCACCCATGTTTATTATAATCAACTGTGCTTTTTTCACACTCATTTTCTGTCCAATTCAGCAAATAGGTTATCTGTCTTCTACAGCACACTGACTGCACTAAAGACAAACGTACAGGTTTTGTAGAATGGAGTTTGAATGAGCACAACACAGATACTGTGCATCTCAAATCTACACTAACTGGCAAAGCAGATGGATTTCCATCTCCTATCTGACTCTGAAAGTCTTCGGAAAAGAGCAATAAAACACCACACATGGCTGTTTGGCTGAATATTTTAGTATCATCTACACTTTTGGTCTAAGACGTAAATGTAAGCTGTGAGTTCCTACAGCAGGGTGGATGGGAGTTGGCTTGGAAAATCCTTTTATGGAAAGCTATATGGAAACAGAACCTGAGAAATGCATTTATTGACTATTTACTACAGTGTCTTTAAGAGATACTGAAGAGCATGAAATTACAACTGCATGCAAACCACACACAACCGCATGCAGGGGCTGAGGTGGGGGCAATTGGTTTGGGGTTTTTGGTTTTTAAACAGAGGCCAGTGTGCCACCATGGAGAATATCCCCTCAGCCAAAGACAGCTCTGCCACTGACTCAGTGTTTGCCTTAAGGCAAGCAACCCAGATTTGAGGAAGGCACATTGTTCCTTATATCATAATGCCAGTGCTTTATGATGTACCTAATGCTGCTGAGGACTGGTCTAAACAGCAAAATCAAGTTGCTCAGATCATGAGTTTGCAAACAATTCTGTGCCTGCAGCCTGCAAAGCAGCAAGTCTAAAAGGCTCAAAACCAGAAAGAACAAAAATGATGCAGTATTTGAGCATTTAAACCATCTCAGGTTGGTTTTGGTGTTTTTTTTATTTTTTTTAAAAAAGTTAACCTCAAAGTTCTGTTGGGAAAGTTGTGGAGAAAACACTAGTGCAACTTGGAACACAAAGAATCTGCACCCTGCAGCCATACGGCAGACAATATGGGCTACCACTAAATAGAAAGAAAGGGAAAGGACAGGGAAAATATGAAGGAGATAAGTATGAAAGACCTGAACAACTGGAGCTTGGTGACTTTTTTTGTTCAGATGCCAGCATTTCAGGTTTATGCCTAAGCTATTCCTTCTGCCCTTTTGGGGACATCTTCTCACACCAAAAGTTTCTCTAGAAATCTCTGTGTAAAACCTCTTGATCTTAGTAAGGGAAAACAATGTTTCCTTCTGGTTTTGTTTTGTGTTTTTCCTAGTGATTTGGTAGATAACAGCCATAATCCTACTGCTCTGTAGTACACTTAAAGGGAACCAACTTGATAATGGACTGAACCAACAAATCTTCACCTGCCTGTTAATCTCAACAGCTGTTTCTTGCTTTGTTATAGAACAAAGCAGCTGAGATTAGCTCTTGCTACACACACACAATGACATTTGTTTTCTGTAATAGACCCTTGCCACTCATTCAGCAACCGTGAGATATAAGAAGGAGAAGAAATTGTGCAGTGAACAGAGAATGTGACAGTACTCTTAAGAAGAAGCCTGCTAGTTACAACAGGAAGGTAAGCAAACACAGCATTGAGGTTGCACAGCTAAAGTTCATGACAGCATGAGGTACCAACCTACCTGCAGCTCTTTAAGAATAGAAAATGATGCTTTCTAGCATGCTGAACTACTATTAAATTGAACTACTATTAAATACCTCACCCTAAATTCATGCCTAGTTTTATGATTTGAACTTGAACACAGCTATAGCTATGCTTCACTGAAAGTGACTGCAATGCTACAGATTTTGTTCTTTTTGTTCTGTTGAGAAATGAAGAGGAAAGGTCCACCTTGAAAAGTAGAGCAGAAGAATCTTTACCAGCAGACTTGCTGAGCTATGAAGGAGGACATCAAGCTAGGTCTGTCAGGGAATCAGAATCACAGACGGGTTCAGGTTGGAAGGGACGTTAGAGCTTA
>JBCJKH010017478.1:0-10335 GCA_039877255.1 Loriculus beryllinus
TTCCCCTTGACTTTGAGATGTCCAGTGCCCCGCAAAATAGCCTTAGTGGTTAAATATCCTTATGTACCATAAATTAAGTCTGAAATCATTTTTCAGTATATCTGAATCATCCCACACCACAATTTCAGAATAACTTACAATTTATTCTGGTATTAAGATACATAAAAGGCGATAGTTATTTACGTACGAATTTAAAAACCACTGTCAAAGACATTAAAAGGTAGATGGCATGTAACAATGCTGAATATCTATAGGAATCAATATAGAGATAGGGCTACGGAGTTGACACAAAAACATATTCTCAGCTTGAGAGGGAGACAGCATGAGGGTGCTGCACTGCTCAAAATCAGAGCTGTGATGGTAGAAAAAACCAGCTACCAAACTTCAAATTACACATAGGGGAGAAAAAGAAAACAGGGAGTTCCTGGGAAGAGCATAGCTGCAATACTTGATTACATCCTGTACTAAAGCAGCATTCAAGTGATCTAATCTGATAAAGTTAAAATGCTGCAGGCTCACATTTATCTGCTTTTTCTGTTTGAGAGAGATTTGTCTGAGAGATTAAAAGGACCTTGTGAACTTGAAATTGAGTCAATTTCAAAAGACAAGCTGAAAGTCTGTTCAGTTATTTCACAGCCTTCTGCAACCCAGACCCCAGACCATTTTTTATCATTTCTGAAACTTTACAAAAAAATTTACAAGAACATTTTCCTACTTCAGTGATGTTTTTTTCCAGTTACTCTTACAAGCAAGAAATGAAACCAACTGGTCAATGACAGAAAGCAAATGACGGAAAAGACCACGTCAAACCTACAAAGCCAGCAACTACAAGAATACCTACTTCTCTTCCAGTCGCTTTGTTACAGCAACTATATCCCCACAATCCTGCTTAACCTTCAGAGCATGACTAGTGCTGCCCTCAATACACACTTACAATAAGTGTTTCACAGGCAAGGCATCACTCATTCTTTATGAACAGTACATTTTCACAGAGCAGCATCAATTTTTTTTCAGTTGCTGGTTTAAGATAATATTTCAGACATGGTACAAATCATTTTGACAACTGAATGCTTACTTAGAGGTCTAAGAATAAGCAATGTAAATTGAACCAATGGGAGCTGAAGATCTTCTGATCCTCTGAACCTGAGGTCACCCTCATGCTAAAAAAAGTAAAAAGTTCAGTGCTCTGCTTGAGGATCCCAGCTACACGGACTCAGTGATCCATATTCAGCCACATTAACTGTAACAGTAAAAAGCACAAATCTAACTGAATTTAACTTTGGTTGAATTTGGCTCAGTGCAGGTCATAATAAAAAGTCTGCTCAATCTTGTCTAGTGTTTACTCCCTTAATTCAGTTGTTAAATGAATTTTTAACTTGTAATCAGTGATCTATCACTCTATGATTTAATTCCTGCAGGGGCAAAAAAAGCAAATATGCTGCTCCTTTCTTCATCAAGAAGGCTCACAACAAAGTAACTTGACTAATTTTTCATAAATTCCCCTCCTGAACTTGAAGTATGTGCTGAAATCCCCAATTTCAATGAGAATACTTATCTCCAAATTGAGCTATAATTTAGGATAGCCCCAGGATATGACTGGATGGGCAGTTCTCCTGTTCAGGTACCTGGATTCAGGGCTCCCTAAACTGGCATGCAGCCTTGATCCACAAACTGAACTGCATAACGTCCAAAGTCTTTGGCAGAGTGATGGTGCTCAGCAGCTCGGGCACAACTCTGTGCAGTTGCTTAAGTCTCTGGGCTGGAGCTGATTTGCATCCTGCTCACAGAGAATAGGCAACTTGAGTTCGCAGCCACCCACAGAGATTTGCCCCCAAGGAGATGAAAATTCAGGACATATCCTTCACACCACTATTTTGAGCAAATTCTTTTCACACCCAAAACTGGATTAAGTACTTCAGTGTAAAACATGAGTTTGCCTACACTAACATCAGTATGTAAGATCATGACACACATGGTAAACATATAAGAAGGCCAGTGGAAATTTTCTGCGTGAGTTATCTCACAGTACTTCACATACGTAAGCCCAAGCAAATTATGAATAAAATTTTAGACAGTTAAGTAAGTTGGTGATAATACTAGACAATAGAGTTTTAGTCTTTCTTCTTAAAGTATTGATTGTTCCCCTGGACAAAAAGTTAATGATGAATAAGAAGCTCAGGAGCTTTGATTTCAACTATTATAGATGCAGATTTGCCTTAAGTGTAAAGACTGGCATTGTAGAACTGCTACATTAACACCTGACTTACACCATCTCATAATACACTATACAGGAGGTGGTTAAATATGTAATTAACTACCAAAAAATCTTGCTTAGAGACAAAGGAAATTCTTCAGCATTCCAGCCCAGAAATGAAAGATGTCTTTATGTGTTCCAGCTCAACTACACTTTAAGGACTCTTTTATGTGCACTAAAGATGGCTATTTTCAGGACATCCCATGGCAGCTACTGGTAAATTACATCAGCTTTCTGTGCAGAGTTGGCCAAGCAGAAGAGATGCTAATGGTAGCTGCACTGACCACACCATGGCCAAGGTGTAAAGATCTGTCACAAAACCTCCTTTTCACAGTTATAACCAAAGTTTATGCTACTGTCCTTTCACTGCACTGTCATAAACTAATGGAGGTTTTATGGTGAAATTCTTAGTACAAGAGTTAAAAAAAACCCAAATCAAATCAAGAAACCCTAATGCAACATAAAATAGCTATCTTCAATTGTGCTCACCCCAGTTATGACAAGGTGAGCACCTTTGACAAAACACAGAAGAGACTTACAGGAAAAGGTGTGAAACACTTCTGTCTTTACTGGCATCACTTAAATCAAGAACAGGCACTAACAAGCAATGGCCTTGAGGAATTTACTTGTTGTGTTCCCTTGCCAGCCTCTCCCAGCAGGTGTTGCCATGTGGGGATTTGTACTAGAAAAAAACCCAGATGCATACAGTAGGACAAGAGGGAGGGAGGGAAAGGGGGACACATGTGTATGTGTGCGTGTGTGTGAGCTTTAGATGAAATTAAAATCTGATTATCAATGAAAACAGAAGGTTTGATGGAAAGCCAAACAACACTTTGCTTGCTAGTTTACTCACAGAGAAATTCCATTTCCTGTGTAACTCCTCACTGCATATCTCCTTGTCCTGCTATTGTGTGACCCACCACACTTTATTATAAAGTACCATTTGTATTATCAATGCAGACTGGATTGGAATCCAGAGATCTGGCTCGATTGAGATAAATTATATCTGAAGATAAAATCAAAATGTAATTAATTGGTTCACCATTACCGTCACAATTGAATAGGGGAAGGGAGGCAGATCCTTTGCGTGGGCTAGTAATTTTTTATCAGGGTTTTGAAAGGCTATATAAAATTAGCTTTCCCAGCCTCTTCTCAATTCGCAAGATTAACACCTTAGGCTATCTCAGCCAATGCTGATTATTTTCCATTGAATCATGCCCATACTGATTCATTATGGAGATGCAACTGTTCCAAACTCCAGCCTTTCTCAAGAACTGCATAAGAACTACACATGTACTGCTGAGAAAGCTGAGGAGTGGCACAGACCAAGACAGAGGCTGACTGCTTGCCACTCTTCCCTCCCCTTCTCTAACCCATAAAGGAGAGAGTAAGAGATAACACCTGAATTTAAATACATTAAGAGATAACACCAGAATTAAAATACATTAACTCTGATCCTCATGAAACAATCTCTAGTGCAATAGTTCAAAGAGGTAATACAAGACTAAGACTTCCATTAAGTTAAAAAAAATACTGAAAAGAGACAGTGTATCTTTTCCCCACTTCCACAGAAAAAGAATTTGCTGCAAGAACCATAGGTAAAGACAGCTTGTCTCTAATCCTAGAATGATTAATCACCACTGTTATAATCTTCATACTGTACTAGCACAGACTGTTTCTTTGATTGGTATCTTTGAATTTTTTCCAGGGGGGGAAAAAAAAAATCCCCAAAAAATGTTCTGTGAACATCTGAACTTAATGCTGCTACTGTTAAAATTAGAAGTTTTCTCTTGACTTTAAATGAATTCAGTCCTTAAGAACTGAGTGTCCTAAAGATACTGAATAAGGAGTAACGTGAACAGAAAAAGAAGGAAAACGGGGTAAACAGCATCTTAGAGTGAAGTGGAATAACAGACCAGACTCATGCTAAAGCTTTGTGATGTGCTAGAAGTGGAGTAATTGAGCATCTCAGGCCTTGCTTTACACTAAACTGCATCTTAAGGATCAGCTCCATCAGCCTGCAGAAGGGCAGTAAGACGGTAAGCGCAGGAAAGCTTACTGCTCAACTGTTGGCAGATAAACACTGTGCCAAAATAACTCCAAAAATATGAAGACAACTTCCTTTTCAAAATCAACTGCATTTTGAAAGTTGAGACTGAAATGCAGTCAGTCTTGAGTAATTTCATTCAAATTCATGTTGATACCCAGCAAGGTCCTATATGCTACATATGACACATGCATTCAGCTGCAAAATTAATGATCTATGTACTTACTTTGACCTGAGGGTATGATTTCTTGTTCTTTTCACTAGAAGCACCAGGAAGCCCACCATGTGAAGGCCCTTCACATACATATCGGAAACGAAACCCTCTCTGTGGAAATAAAGCAAAAGAAACTTGAAAGCTGTTTAGAGCAAAACTAAAAGTAGCACACAAGAGTGCCCATGCACTCACACACACACACACACAAACACACACACAAAGCTTGCCCAAACCACCCACAAAGAGAAAAATTGTATCTGTTCATCCCTGAAATGCTGTCCAAGTGCTGGTCAACAAAGCACCATGGAACTGTGCCCTGGAGAGACTGTTCTATCCTCACTTCCATATCCAGCAGCAACCTGAAATTTTTCTTTCAGTAAGTGAAGATATTTTGAAGCAGAGAGCTATTTATATCCTGAAAACAAGATAAAAATTAACAGACAATGCAAGAGTGATACCTTCTCCCATGACTGCAGCTAGGTAGAGAAAACTGAAGCCAATAATAACCAAGGAAGTCCAAAGCATTGTAAAGAAGAGGACAAGAATGAAACAGAAATGTTTCTTCCATCTGGGAAGAGTAAGCATGTGAAAGCTGTATCTCCAAGCAGAGTCCAGAAACAGCACAAAAGCTTCAGGAGACTTTGAATGGTTGTTTTTTCATCTCAGCTACATAAATAGATGTCCAAATAACACTTCAGGGAACTGCAGGATATTAGCGACCACTCTAGAGTACAGCTATTTATTGCATTTTTATTTACAGGAACTAATACCCCCTTTACTTCACTGGGTAATCTCACAGGCACAAAAGATGCAATTCTTAAGCACAAGTATTTGGTTACTCTAAGTCTACTTAACTATATTATTTCCTGACTTTGAACACTTTCAATCTACTCCCCGGTTTGGCTCCCAAAGCAAGTTCAAACGGTGCCAGTTAGTGTTCATCAAAAATCATTCAGCTCCTTTTTAATAGTAGACAGCTCTGGATTTAAAGTCTGTATTAGCTGACACAGTTCAAAAATTACTCTGTGATCATTAGCTTCCACACCTACTTCTTCAAAGTCTTTTCAGTTTAAGAGCATGTTATCCAGGCAAATGTAAAGATCTGATTTCTATTCAGGTATCACCAGACAATGTATTCATACTTAAGCATGTATTTGCCTTCCTATGTTGAATTGACAGTACTGAAAGTGCCCAGCTACAATTAGCTGGAACTCAAGTTGTCCATAAAGCAAAGCAACCTTTGCAGTCACTGTGCATGAGACAACCTAGTCTCTCTTCACCTCTATGTCTTCGATCCAACAGATCCATCATCTGTGTGGCGGTCCACAGCCTACTGCCTTTGCTACCCTAGCTATGTTTTCCACATACAGTCTTACTCGCCCCCCCGGCTCCTGTCTCTGCTCCAAAAATGATCACAAGCACCACTCTGCTGATGGATCACTCTCATCACCCTGTTCTAATCCATTGCCCAGCTTGCCACATAGTTACTCCACTATAGGAGCTACTTGCTGAGAAGTCATGCATGGAAACAATGGCTTCCTCTTAGGTACTGCACACTGCAGGCTGCACCATGCAAAGACACAGCCTGATTTGGGATGAAGTAAAGGAACAAGGAAGAGGGAGCATATTTTTGTGAGTTCACAGTGCACTGCTATTGCACCTGTGGCCATGAAGTGTCCTTATTCCTGGAGGGATGCTCAAGCACAAAACCGATTTGGTCTGTGGATGAAATAAATGTTCTCTACTGCTTTCTGCTAGGAGGGCTGGCTTGTGGCATATTTATGCAGAAGACCAAAGGGAGGATGGAACAGCTTCTAATCACCCTCTTCCCCTCTTTACTGAACAGCTCCATAAGGTAGAATTTTATGCAACTGATCAGGAGAGGCAGAAAAGGTCTCCATATCGTAATAGCTTTAGGGTGAATTGTAATTGCTGAGGGCACCAGCTAAAACGGGAGCAATACCCGGTATACTTCAGGGCAACCTTCACCCAGGTATTTGTACCTCAGTTGAATGAAAAATAACCTGTGCATTGGGATGACTTTCATACTGTCACAGGAGCACAAGTGAGTGTTTGTTAGACACTCTGTTGTCACAGAAAAAAAGCCACATTCAAGTATTTATCTTGGCTATTCAAAACAGCAACTGTGATGAAAGGAATTTCGAAGGACAATGGAATTTCTTTGCCATGACAAAGCACAAGTAACTTGGGAACAGAGTGAAACATTACTGGTTTTTCCTTCTTGTGTTTCAAGAAACATGAAACAAATCCTGCAAATTTTCCACATTTGGTCAAATCATTTATGTTTCAAAATACAGGGGTACTGTAAGAGCCACTTCTAAGATGAAGAGTGTGTACTTAAAAAGAAATTTGTGTAAAACTCTCAGTTCTGGTTTGGGTCTTTGGTTTTGTTGTTTTTTGGGTTATTTTTGTCTTATTGCACTTCCAGAGAGACACAAAGATGAAAACAGGACAAAACAGGAAACAGTTTAACTACAAAAGTGAGAGGAAAAACGGGTCACGGCTTAGTGCCATATTTGTTATGAGAGTTCAACCTCTTCAATACTCTCTTTTTCTCATCTTAAGTCATAATTTTATTTAAAGCTGACCATAGTGACTTAGGTACCTTAAAGATTATCAAAAGGTAGTGCTCTTCTTACCTGCTTTGGCTGTTCTATGATTTGAAGATACGGTCCATCTGCTAAGATAAAAGAAAGAAAAGTCATAATAGAAATTATATTGCTATTACTACAACACATAAATTGCAAGGGTAAAACTGATGTCCTTAAATGTCTTGAGATAAAAGTTTGGAAAGCATCTAAGCCACTTCTGTACCTAAATGTTAACAAATAATTTAATCAATTGATAGCCCATCATTTCCAGTGTTCCCTAAGACCAGTAGAGTAAGAAGGATTAACTCAAAAAATTAATTTTAGCTCAGAGAGTCTTAATGGGCAACTCTGATCACTCACTTGAAACTTGCAAGGGTAAGAACAGGATCCTCCCCTTGCCACTGACAAGCAGCCTGGCCTTCCTGAGCTAAGGTTAACTTTTGTATTTAAACCCCGTGGGCTCTAACCACTATACTCACAAGCTCTTGGCCCTAGGGCTTCCTATTGAATAGGTGCTTTTGAAAGTCTAGAGACAGCTGATGGGAAGCTCTGAGGTATGGAATACAGAAGGAATTTAAGCTGTCTCAACATGCCCTAACAGTCAGAACTGCTTAAAAAAAATATCCTGGAATTGAGGATACTAAACAATTTACATTCTTTCAATAATTTCAGATTCACTTTTAAATATACAGTTTTGCTCTGCCTCTAAAAACATTGAACACAGCTTATTTGACTACAAACACAGACTCTATGAGGAAATCCATGTTTGAGCACGATGCCAAATACAGTATTACGTTCTACTAGAACTCTGTGTCTTTCAGAGGCGGCTTCCTTAAACAACTCTCAGTCTTGCACCACTCTGAACAATGGCAGACTTCATACCATAAACCAGTTTAAATAGCCTTTGAGCAGACCTAAATCCAATGAGAACTCAGTGCCACCAGAGTTAAGAATTCATCACCTGATCAAAGCTTAGCTCCAGCTCTGACTGTTTAGATTTATTTACACTGAGAAGGAAAGCTTTCTAGGTGGATGGCTGTGAAATACCTCTTAAAAAGCAAGCCACTCCTGAGTCTGACAATGACAGTTCTGAAGGGTGTGATTTTTTCTTTGGCTCTTGATAAGCAGAAGAGAAGGTTTGGATTTCAATGCTAAAAATTCAATTGATATCAAAGCAGATACCAAATGACAGCTTCACTGTGAATACCTACACAATATTTTGCCAACTATATCACTATTGAAATTATGTATCATCATGTGCACGCTATTAAAACCATACCATGCCAACATCCAGGTGTGATCTGCTTCTGAACAACTGCACCATCTGTAAGTACCACACAATCCAGCTACCTCAAGCAGGTAGTACCTGGTTTCAGCAAAGAACTTGTATCAATTTCAATTTGCCAATAGGCCTATTGTTAACTGATAATTAAAAATGGCAAAGAATTCATTAATTTATACTTTGTAATGTGGCTACATGCATCCTTCTCAGCTTGTCAATACAAATTCACTTTAATAAAATAGACCTTCATATATTTAGTCAACACGTCTTAACTGAACAGGCTTCTCTCAACAGGAAAGTTTTGATAAATATGCTAATTGATGACATTAGTATTTTGCTGTTGAAGTTAGCTGACTCAGCAACTGAGTTAGCTTCATACCGAAGTTTTATTACAAATGCCAGTCACAACAATTACATATACAAAGATTTATTTCCCAAGTCCAATGCTTTTCCTGTGAAAAAGTAAACGGCGCTAAAACTAAACTCTTGAAGACACGCACAACAATTGCCTCAAGACCATTACACAACCTCTTACATCAGAATGAATGAAAAATAGTTTGGACTTCAGAAACTTGAAAAGACAGTAATATTTAGCTTCTGTGTAGCTCTATGTTTCAGTTTTCATCTGTAACATGGAGTCCAGATGAATTAAGTTGGGTTTAAGCATTATATCAGCACTTAAATTTAAGACCTCTGTTCACAGAGCTCTAACACACCTCACGCTTTAGGCATGTAAAATTTTACACTTGAACAATCCACAGGCCTTGTATCTTCTGAGCACTGGCAGAAATATGCACCTACACTATAACTGTGCAGTTCAACTTCCAACCAAGCCTCCAGGGCAGGATTTGCCAAGTAATTGTTCTTTGGCTGTTCTCCCCCTAGGAATTCATTTTCAGGGCATATACACTGGGTTACTATTGGCACAAAATACTACTGCTTTCTCTAACCATTAGCCAGAAAAGGAAGTTCTCTTTTATCCAACAGCTAAGGGCCTGCAGCAGTCCCCCAGGATGCAGCGAACCTGGGTTCCAACTTCTCAGCATAAGGAAATGAAAATTCTTAAGACAGTGATATACACTATGTTGGCCTATTGGAAAGCTCAAGGGGAATCCTTTGTGTCGCTGAAATGTTTTCACCTTGCACGGCACTTGTGAAAACTCAGGAAAATTGAAAACTTAGGACTGTGGTTCTTACGGCCCTGCGGGAAAAAGCCTATAAAAAGCATATAAATATACTGATTAGTAAAAAACCCCACTTCCATACTAATACGAGGAAAGTGCAAAAAACGTGCAGTGTAAATGTCCAAAGGCAAATTAGATATCTGCTATCATGATTTGTATACCAATGTATTTAAAAAAACGTTTTGTGAGGTCTTATTTTAACCTTTGGGTTTGGTGACTAAACACTGCCTTTCTTACAATGACTAAATGATTATCTGGTACACCAAGTAAACAGTACAAAGAAAGCACTCTAACACAAGACATTTAATTACATCTGAAATATTACTTAAAAATAAGCCAGCAATATTCAAGGTAACTTCCAAGTATCAATAGCATATTACTTTGACTATAAAAAGGATTTTTACTTAGGATCATATCATAGAATGGGTAAGGTTGGAAACAACTTTAAGATTACCTAGTTCCAGCCCCCCTGCCATGGGCAGGGACACCTCACACCAGACCATGTCGCCCAAGGCTCTGTCCAACCCAGCCTTGAACGCTGCCAGGGATGAAGTGTTTACAACTTCTCTGGGCAGCCCATCCCAGTGCCTCACCATCCTCACAATAAAGAACTTCTTCCTTATAGCCAACCTGAACTTCCCCTGTTTAAATTTCAACCCATTAGTCCTTGTCCTATCACTACAGTCCCTAATGAAGAGTCCCTCTCCAGCATCCCTATAGGCCCCCTTCAGATACTGGAAGG
>JBCJKH010017479.1:0-10536 GCA_039877255.1 Loriculus beryllinus
CAAGTGTTAAGCACACTGTAAACCACTGCATAAATTGTAAAGGGGGAAACAAAATTGGATGGAAGGTGCAGAATGATTTCTGCATGACGGACAAACAAACAGGCTAAGAGTCTTTGGACCATGAAGGGGAGAACATTATGAAAATATGACTGGCATAGACAGGGTTAGCAAAACTATTTTCTTTCACTGTCTCATTCTTTCCAATGCAAGAACTAGAGGACATCAAATGAAGCTGGTTAAGAACCAGTCATAAAATGGAGGAAAGCAGAGCAAAGGAGAAAAGAGGTGGCTCTTTCTGCAAAGTATAGTTGTGCTGTGGAACTCGCTGCCACAGGAGGTCATCAACATCAAACCAGACCTTCAAGAAAAGTATGAGCAGCTGTGGGAAAGGCTATTAAATCTCCTGAATGTGGCTAACTATAAAGGTTCAGAAACATAGAGCTCAGAAAGACCCAAAGTTCAAGAAACCTGGAGGCTCAGAGCATTTGTTTGCCATGTTCTTATATTATTTCTTTTGGTCTCTGATGCATGAAACAGGAAGTGGGACAAAAGGACTTTTGACCTTGACACTGAAGCAATTTTTATGATCTTTTTATGGTACAACCAACAAGTAGTGCACATTCACATCCCCATCTGGCATTCAGGAAAAGAGGGCAATTAAATAGAAGGTAGAGAGGATTCAAATGTTGCTCTTTTAGACTGATACATTTACAACACTTTGACACTTATGTGAAGTATAGAAGTACAAACTGTAGGGTATCTGGTCCCTTTGATTAGTTTCAGACTGCTGCTTTTTATGAAATAAGATGACATTAGGACTTTTCTCTCAAGAAACTGACCTGAAACAGCTTCACAGCCAGAACTCATGGACACAGCAGGAGTCAGACTTATCTTAAAACCCCAGTTTCTGGTTCAGTTTTAGCACAGAACAATGACTCAAATGATCCAGGTATTGTATGGCAGATCATTTAGAGACAGCAGTCTTTAAACCCATCTTTTAGATGGGAAATAGTAACTTAACTAGCCACTATGTAGTTCTAGCTGGATTTGGTAAGAAAGACACCTGGAAAAAGTGTGGTGAAGAACAGGAACAAAGAATAATCTGGAACAGGTACCCAGGCAGGCTGTGGTATCCCCCTCTGGGGAGATACTGAACACTCAGTTGAACAAGACTGAGACTTGTTCGAGTCTCATCTTGTATTCAGCAACTTGATATAATTTTAATATTAGCCCTGCTTCATCAGGGCTTTAGCTAAATGACCACCGCCAATTCCTTTCTACATTTCTGTAATTCTAAGAAACAGTCTCTAATCATGCCTGTACCACTCCTGCACAGAACACCAATTCACAGCATGAGCATTATCATTAAACTAAATTTCAATATAAAAGTGAAAGACAAGTGTTTTATTACTTAGTAAGCCACTTGATTTCTCTTCTACATGATGTATTTTTACACATCTCTGGTTCTGCCATCCTGCAGATTTTTAAATTAGCAAAGATGCAGTGTAAACTACATGAATCCATGAACCAAATTTTTACCTGACTTTTTTTTTTTCCCCATGTTTGTGTTTCCTCCCTTTCCCCCCACTATATTTTTGTTAAGTAAAAGTAACTCTTAATGAAAGTGCATGACTATCCATTTTTCTGTAAGCAGTATCAGGACACTGACCTACTTTAATGGCTCAAGCCTGATTCATTAGATATACATACTTAGAGGGGCTTTATATTTAGTGCACCCTTTCTACGAAGGTGCCTATGGGAGCAAACAGCAGATAACCTCAGATGTTCAGAAGATGTCTCTTTCAGAACATGACTTAGAGCATTGTAAGTCACTGTCCTTAAGCACTGCGCAGGAACCTGAGGTATTTGATACCTAAATTATAGCAAAATAGTCAAAATTACAGAAATGAGGACTACCTAGTAACTACTGGCAAATGAACTTCTAAAAATTTAATTAGACCCATACTGGTGTAATAGTAATGGGAATACCATAAAGCTTAGCAATGACCACAAAAACTATACACTCTCCTATAAAGCCAGGACTGCAATATTACACATACTTATTCCATCTCATTTGTAAAATTAACAGCCTCCCTCAGACAATTAAAAATCATGCTGAGTACTGAGCCACAGTAAATTACAAATATGATTAAGTAAATAATAAAAAAGCCCGTCCCTACTTAAATACACTGCCAATTCAGCTAATCCAAGCACAGCAAATATTAATGTAATACTTCAATGTCTACAGCTCAGCCGATCTACAGTAATAATATCACATTAAGATTTTTCCCATAGAGCAAGCTGCTTATTTTCCCCAAGACAACTGGAGCACCAAGTTACCAATAATAAGCTGCTCATACCTTCCATCATCCTGCTGGGAAAGGCAGGAAGAGAAGACAAGCACTTTCAGCCTGATTGTATTTACAACCAACTAAGATAAACATGGCCTTTTGACTACCCTAAACTGAAAAGAAGCCAACCTGAAGCTATTTAATGATGAAGAAATTTAAATCAATGCAAATTAAAGGGCCCTGCAAAGTGTGATTTTTAATTATGTTGCTTTAAGAAGTCACTAGACAATCACTATTGGCATTCCTTTGTTTCTGCATTCAAATGGGAAGCAATTCATACCTTGAGAAAACCTTCTGATTTCAGTACCTAGCACACCAATAAGAAAAAGTTTAAAATTCTGGATCAGTAATAACTTCAGATAAATACTACGTAAGAAATGAAATATGTCTAAAATTATGCTGACAGCACATCACTTGCCGACAATGCACGCTTGTACTGATATGCGCTAGTATCTATTTACCAGAGAAAGCTCACAGAGAAAGGATTAAATACAATTTAATTCATTCAAATTTAAATATGTATTTATACCAGTGTATAGCAGCATGTGAATGGCAGACATTTCACTGTCTCACAGCAGTTACATTATTTTCAGCCCAACTTCATAAATATTAAAAGGTTTTGAAACAGAGTTGTAAGTATGTATGGAACATATAGGAAAAATCCCAAGCACAGGCTTTCCTTCAACATTAACACACAGGAGGAATAAAGTATTCTCTATGAGATGTTCCTGCACCAGCACCAGTAGAAAGTCCTCAATCTGTTGGATTTAAATAGTTTTAATTTGCTCTTCATTTTAAGTGAAAGAGTCAGTTATATAAAGCTTTAATATCTCCAAAATTGTTCTGCAATAAGGAGAGGCTTCCACAGCTCCTCACCCAAGACTGCTCCACTGAGATTTTTTCATGGCATGTGCATGAAAGACTTGGCTCAAAAAAAAGTCAGAAAACTAAAATGGACAAATCAAATAAAAAAAAAAAATAATCATAAACCCACAGTCTTCTGTATCTACCACAACCCCAAGAGCTCTGTAATTTAAACAGAAATAGTTGCAAAACAAAACTAAAAACTGTCCTAAAAGGATGAGAGAAAGCAAAAAACAAAAAACCACAACTGAATGCAACAAGGGAGAAACAAGGAAAGACAGGCAACATGTGCAGTCATGCTCACTCCTCACAGATGCTGCATTACTCCTGTCAGTAATTCTTCACTTTGCCTTGCTCATATCTGGTAGACATGAGTCCTTCTAGCAAGGTGAAACTCCTGTCTTGCATTGACTGCGGAAGAAGAGTCAAGCAGCTAACCCAAACAGCACTGTGGCCGCTGTGCAAAAATGGCCAACGAAGTATGACAGGTATCTAGACCTAGCACCTAGGCAACTGGAACACATGAAAAATCATCACACTTTTAACTGTGTTAATGACATGAGCAATGGAAGAAAATATATAAAACAGCCTCATGAAATTTGGAGAGCATAGTAACAGCTCAGGTCAGTGAGCCTGTCCCTTGCTTTTAAGGAAAGAAGCAAGATAGGAAAACTAGCCCACATTTCCTCTTTACATTCAATTTAGAAAGAAAAGGGGGTTAAGGGGCAGATAAGATAGATAGATAGATAGATAGATAAGCTATTTATTTGCACCATATACAAGGTAGAAATTTCTGCATTGTAACCACAGAGTCAAGTAAAATGTTATAAAAACACCAACTACAATCTTTTTCTTTCATATACTGTAATACATCCTATGCAATTGATGCCTAAAATATCTGTTACATCATAGAAGTGATTTTAACACAACTGACAATTTTAAAAAACCCCATGTATCTCAAGTTAAATTTCCACAAATGCATAAAGATTCCTTCCAAATTATGCTGGTCTTTGTATTCCTCACAAAGCATTTACATTGCATTAGTTCACCCTCACGTCTGCAAACATGTACAGAAGCAAGAATACCAGTAGTACTGCAGAATTTACTGTGCTTTTAAACCACTCTAAGTTTTGATCCTCCTCTTCCTCAATAAAGTATGATAAGCAGTAAAAGGTAGGAAATAGAACCCAAGGTGTATTGTGTTTTGCAGTACACAGTGAAAAGTAGACAGTTTGAAAGTATGTCTTCCAGAATATGCATGTGAATTTTAAACATGTCCAGCTCATGCTTTTATTGTATGAAGTCATACTCCTGGAATCATTGAATTTCCCATTACTTTGCAATGCCAAAAATCTGCTTTCAGCCTAAATAGTAATCATGAGGCATTTGAGCAGTTTTTGAAACTGAGCACATTAAAAAACATCCAGCTGTTGCAGGGAGAAATTCTCAATTACACAGTTGATTGAAAATGTGCTGCATAGTAAAGAACTCTACTCGTGCAGCACAATTACGAATCTGCAAATGGGAGTACTTTGATAATCTAGTCGTATCCTCCTCCTCCCCTCCACCCCCCCAAAAAAAAGGTTACATTTCCAGTAACACCAGTCAATTTAACAGACCATCATTCAAAACATTTAAGAGCACTTCTATTTCTCTTTAGCATTTCCTGGCGAAAAAATGTCCTCTTTTCTTTCAATACGGTCCATGTCATTCCACATTTGATTTGAAGCCAAAGCTAAACATCACTTTGGATAAGTGACAGAGGCTATCACTGCAAATTTTCATGATTAAAACATCTGGCTAGGTAATGGTTTTCCCATACATTGTGCAAGATTTTCTGCTCAGTCATCATCCATTAGCTGTACTTAAAACTCAAGCCTTCAAACTTGCCAAACACAACTCTGGATATTACACTGGATGGGGAAAAAAGAGCTGTCAACAGAAAATTCATTATGTTTCCACAATGCTACACCAGGTGGTAAAAGTTTACTCCTGCATGAATCCCCACCAAACTGAGTAAATGTCTCAGTTAATCAAGGCATAGTAGGGATCATCTGTTATGTCCTGCACAAATAAACATTCCACTTTTGGCAGAGAAATTGAAATTTTGGGGTTCTTTTTCCACACCTCAGCAAATAAAAAAATACAGTATGAAAGTTTTATCTTTATTAGCTATAAATTAGGGTTTGTTTATCTCTTTTAAACAAAATAACAATATTTCCATGTTGACCCTAGCAAAGATTTTTCTTTTTATTTTGTGCTAATAAGCAAGATGCATCAAAGAGTCATGTATGTGACACCACAGTCACAGGATTTTGATGCTGGCCTACCTCTGCTCACACCGTCTGCCAATATTTCTGTTGATTTGAATGGGAAATTGAAGAAGTTACCTCATCAGGAAAACATTTTATATGTATTTCTTGACTGTAGACTTCAAAGCATATCAGTATGCAAGAAAATTGCACAAGGACAAAGAGTATACAACTTCTGTAACTGCATGTTGTTTTTGCTTAATTAGTTTATTAACTGCTTGATTAACTAGTTTGTGCAGTACTTAGGAAATGTGAAACACTAATAAGTGCTAATTAATCATTTATGCAACATTCAACTACAGCTGCAAATTGTAGAAATGTAACAAAAAGATATGAACTGCATAACGGTGAAGAAAGAAGCCTACATTGCTGGTGAACTTAATCCAGAAAAACAGAACTGGAAAGCAGTCATAAGCAGCAAAAAGTAGGCTAGTGATGCAAAAAGCCTGCTTCAGGGGGAATGACAGAAGCAAAAAATGAGGTGAATAAATGATACTAAAAGCGCTGCCCAACTGTTTCTATTAAAGAGAACATATGGTGGAAAAGAAGCAAAACTGCATAAAAGAAAAAATGACGGTTTCAATGAATTGCAAATAAGACGTAATAATTTCAACATCCACTGTAATAGAATACTTCTATGTGTTATCATGAGCTCTGGTGGATGCTGTCATAGACCAATTCATGAATCTTTTCATGATCATTTGATGCTGCAGCATTTAGTACAGTGAGGTTGGAGGTGGAAAGGTGCTCCTGCTAGCACTTTCTGATGACCTAATGAGCCTGCTCTAACTGGAACAGCAGTTTCTACTGTCAGAATTACTTAAAGAGTTGAGTGATAAAGGGGAGACAACATTTATCACTTCTTCCAAGCTGAAAATCATGCATAAATGGATGAAGCAAATGGAACAGAGTAACTAGTGATGGCATAGCAGGATAAATGGTCTAGCAATATGAAACACGCTGAAGGGAGAGACAGATCTGCTGCTCTAAGAATAAAGCCAATCCTTCTATGAAAACACCCACAAAGAACAAGAAAAAGAAACTTCACACCACGCATGTCAGAAGACAACCACTTGATAGTAAACTTCCAAAAAAGAAAAAAAGCTAAAGTATCCTGCAAGTGAAAATAAAACCCTTCCAAAATACTTCTGCCATGACTTTCAATGCTAAAGTTATACATGAATAATAATGAGAATTTACATGTACATACAGATATTCAAAGGCAGAACAAATCAAATGAACATATTCATTACCATAGGTAAGAATATTCACAGTCTTAAGTACTGCTATTATTTCTATTATATCAAAATCTTTCCTTATTATACTAAAGAAAGTTTTAATACAACTTCATGAAGAGGTGGCTTTCTCTTCCTTGTTTTTTGATTGGTCTATTTTCTTGAGTCTGCCAGCACATGTAAAACAGCCTACGGAGATCATTTAGTAACACAACATACAACTTCTTTTAACGTGGCTTTAAATATACAGAATGCTGAAAAATGTGATGGATGCATACCTTAAAGAGATAAAGAAGTGAAAAACGTTTTGTGACATCATTGCTAAATTTGTCTAATGCACAAGAAGTTCATTTGCAATTTTCAACTAATTTGCTCTGACACATTATTAAACATTTTATAGATTATACTTTTATTAGTTTGGGGAATTAGCATTGTTTTCATATACTTATTAAATTCTCTAAGATCTAGTGCTTAAGATGAATGTTGTTGGGTACTCTGTATTTTAACTCTGTTTACCCAAATAAGGGGAAGCACCTGGGAATCAGAGTTGTATTATTCTGGAAGATATTATGAGCACTCTCTTTCCCTGGAGAACCTTAAAGTGAGATGAGGCAGTTTTAACTGAATGGTCATGGAATGTAGGAAAAATTATTTAATAAGTGGAAACCCCTCAGTGAAAGTGCCAGGCCCTCAGCACCAAGGTCTTCAGTGCACTGATCCCATCTTGCACGTCAGTGGTTTCTGAACAAAGAAACTGCTCATGGCACCCACAGTCCAAACATCCCAGTCACCATTGTTTGCATTTTTGGTGCTTGCACTTTACTGACAGAAGCTACATACTTCCCATGTTATGATGACAATCAAGTCATAGTTAGTAAGCCATAAATCTTGCCACACTGGCAGAATAGAAGACCCACCCCAGACTCAGGCTGCTAACAGGGGATACACACTTCATTAGTGTTTGTGGCTGTTCCCTCCCTTTCTCCTAGATGTCACCTCCAAACTTGGGATACATCAGAATCTGTCTTATGCTGAGATTACAAGTTTCTGCTGAAATGATGAGGCAAGAAGAGAGCTGAAGTTGACTCCAGGAGCCATTCTTCACCTGGCATATCTAAGCCCCCATAAAAAATTGAGCATGAAAGGCTTAGTGGACCATATATGATCATATTTTGAGCATAAGGAAAATACTCTTTAGATGGTAGCTCACTGTAGCATCCCTAGCTAAATGCAACTGAGCATTACTTCTAAAACTTCTAGGATTATTCTTTTTTGTTTGTTTCAGTTTCCTTCCAGAAGATGATAACACTACACAGCAAAATGCTTATCTCCAGTTTCTTCACACTTTAAAACTCCATTTTATTCAAGTTAGCACCTTTTCGCAGTTATTGCAAGTTTTGTAAATACACTGTTATTGTGTATGTGAATGTCTTAGTGAAAAGGGAAAGAAAAGGTTTTGTTTTGATTTTTTTCCCCCTACCTTCTGGAAAAAGTCCACAGTCAACAGATCTTTTGTTTTGTTAGCTGAACATAACCACCTACACTTACTAAAACTCGACCATGTGGGACATGAACTGATCATCTTACGCACAAAGTGACATGCAAATTGCTCATCACATCATGCATTTTTGTGCCCCTAAACAAATTAAAAAAGGAGTCGGTACAGATTTTTCTACTAAGTTTGCACAGGAACAGCTGATTTTTGTGTCTCGGCTTGCAAATCTCAGAACTCAGAAAACACCCCTGACACATGAATCTTCAGGGCATGCTACAAAAAAATATAACATTTATGGTTGTAATAACATGTTGGATGCTATGTAGCGCATGACCCACAGTCCTAATGAAGACTTTCAGTACTGGCATTACCCTAAGTATAGCCATCTTGATTTTGATAGAGCACTTGGTAAATTTTGCAGTAACAGCAAATGACAACCTTTGGATGGGAAACTGTTCCCAAAACATTATTATTTCTTCAGATGACTCTTGCCTTTTTCATTTTTTTTAATATTTAACAAATTACTGTGACAGAGAAGTCAAGTTGACATACTAAAATTCCTTTCAACAAATTCTCTGAATGAGTACAGGGTTTTTCTGGTTTAGTTTTCCCAACCATGCAAACACACTCCCTAACTGTGTAGAAAAATTCTATTTGGAACTTCCTTACTTCTGATTTTTCAGGTTAACCATGTTTGTCTAAATGCTATTTAAAACGTAGTAATATTCATTCAGTAACATATTCAAAGATGGATAATTCAGAGATTTTTTTTTTTTTTTAAACATGAGCTCTTGAGGAATTTATTAATAAATGTTCTGGAAAATACGTAATAAATGCCTCTGGCACCATCTCCATATAATGTTGGCTGAATGTTTAAACATGTTCATTCTGTTCTTTTAATGTCTCCACTGTTGATTTGTAACACTGGCTTCTGTCTGCTCTGTCTGATAGATTACCAATGATGACATTGGATCAGAGATGCTTTCATTCTAGGTTAGTGAATACAAAATACCAGAACAATATAATGCTTAAGTGCTCCAGCACTTGAATAACTTTCTGTTATAGCAGCCAGTTGTAATACAAATTTCAAATGCACATGCTTGCTTGCTTTTGGAAAATACATTCCTCGAAAAACTATGACTGTCTAGGTATTTAGCAGCTGACTGTCATGCAGAACCCATCACTGCATGATAGCTTTCACTTAAATATGATGGCACTCAAAACTTCTCACAGTATGGCATATTACAGACATGGCTTGAGTGGAATGACTGTCCATTCATAAAACCTAGCCTGTGATTTCAAAAGAAATCTTCAGATGGGAGGAGCCTTCATTTAAATTGACATAGACTTCTCCACTGAAGTTCCTCTTATAGAAAGCCAAACACAAAGTGATGACTCAAGTGTAGACTCAAAGAAACAAAAAGTTCTTGTGAAAATTCAAATCACTACACTGCATGCAGAATGAATTATACTGAACTACTAATTGGGGCTCTTCAGCATAGAGAAGAGAAGGCTGCGTGGAGATCTCATAGCAGCCTTCCAGTATCTGAAGGGGACCTACAAGGATGCCAGAGAGGGACTCTTCATCAGGGACTGCAGTGATACAACAAAGGTCAATGGGTTCAAACTTAATCAGGGGAGATTTAGGTTGGATGTAAGGAAGAAATTCTCTACTGTGAGAGCGGTGAGGCACTGGAACAGGCTGCCCAAGGAAGTTGTGAGTGCTTCATCCCTGGCAGCATTCAAGGCCTGGTTGCACAGGGCTTTGGGCAATCTGGTCCAGTGAAAGGCATCCCTGCCCATAGCAGGTGGGTCGGAACAAGGTGATTTTAAGGTCCATTCCAAACCTAACCATTCTGTGATATCATGATTCTACTTCACGTGGTACTTAAATTGCTGTGGCAGCGTTATAAGTGAAAGGTTTCCCTAAAAGAAGACAATACATACTATTCAAAATGTTACCAGGAAATAAAAATTTCAAGGGAAAAAACCCCTTGATTTTGCATGCAACTACAATGAAATCTGTTTTTCTGTTCAAGAAACAAGTACTACTTGAATTTTTTTTGTTTCTTAGAGTTTTTCTGAGTAGCCTGTGGCAGTAAAGTTGTGAGCCTGAATTCGATTTTGCAACCAGAATGAGTCACAGCTGAAGATTCTTAATGCACTTCTTCTATAAGACAAGAATGTATCATGACATCACTGTGTATAATTTGCATGCGTGAGCTGGGTTTAGACTGTCGTGAGACAGGTTAGTTTTACCCTACGGATGCTGTGTTGTT
>JBCJKH010017480.1:0-26662 GCA_039877255.1 Loriculus beryllinus
GAGCACTTGTTTAATTTACTTTTATTTTGAGTAACTGCAAGCCGGAAAAACTGGCATTTCTTATCAGGTTGTTTGGATAGTGGATACAAGTGAGAGATGAGAAAATCCATGTATCAGTGTTTTTGCTAGACTGTTCTACTTTGTGATCCCTCCACTGGAAGCCTTGGTCTCGTCTGCCTCACGTTTATTTCCCACCACTGTGAGCACTTGCTGGCCAAGAAGCCGGCAGTCCTCAACATTTCAAGCACTGCAGTTCACAGGCAAGCCCTGGGAAAGCAGAGGCCTTGAGGAAACACTGGTCCCTCTGAGCTATCTCTGCATTAGGGCTCCTACTGTTGCTATCAGAAGTGAGGTTGAACTAGTAGGAGTAACAAGACAAGAACTGCTGATGAGACCTCTGTGCAGATACCCATAAAACAAAGAACACTGACACTAGCTTGATTTGGGGATATTTAGGAGACCTTAATTCCAACCTCTCCTCCACTCCTGCTGTTGACACAAAACTCCTTACCTTACATGCAGAAGTTTAACTAGCCAGGAGCTCCTTTCTAAAACAGCTGGAAAGGTTAATATTCCTGGCTCTGAGTGTGGCAGGAAAACCTAACATCCTAATCACACTTCCTCCTGCCCATTAATTACTGATGTATGCAAAGACTTAACTTGTCTAGAGTAAGGTTTGTTCTGAACAGTGGATCTAACTATTCTTGTTCGTTAAGAAAACAGACCAAGTTTAAACTAACTTTGCTTACCCATAGCTTAAGTGGACTTGTTCTAGTGAAAGTTTGTAATTATCTTCCAAGGGCTCATTTAGACGTGACAGCTGATGCAGATGAGAGTACAACAGGCATTCAAAATGCACTGGCCAGTCCCAGCTACATCTCAGAGCAGAGAACTTCTTATTCCAAAGCATTGCTTTTGTTTGAGTTAGGCTGAAACAGTTTATGCTTATTGAAAAATTTAAATGCACACACTTAAGCATGGTTATTCCAGAATAACTTCTGAGCAGATGTGTGTAGACAAGCCCTCATAGATGAGCTCAGGACTATGGCTGCCTGCAGCTGCAATGAGAACGGAGAGCTGGATGTCAGCACACGAGCAGGATGCTGTGCATACACACACACTGTAACAGAAGCTGCTAGCACGGGGTATAGAGGGGAGATCCCTAGAGCCATCTTAGCACCCCATTCTTCCTCTCCCACTAAAAACCTGTCCCCAGATACAGCTATTAGCTTTCCTAATGGTTCAGCTCTGCCTACTCCCTACATCTTGCTGCCACAGCAGCTTTTACTGATAACTGGATTAGGAAAGAAAGGCTGCAGTTACCCATAGACACAGGCCCAGACACACTCTTTGCCGAATGCTTTCAGTCAGAACAGGATAACATTCTGAAGGCATTTTGGTCAGCCTGTATGGACAGGGAAGTGTTTAAAGGTTTCATTTTTCCAAAATACATTACAGCTCCTTGGCTAAGAGCTACTGTTGTGCTGCTTAGGAAGAGGGAAGCCAACCCTGCCAATTTAACTTCTCCATAGACACACACAAACAACTCAGTTGCGGCTTCTGCACATTCATCATTTAGCTCAAAAGCCTTTTTTTTTGTGGAAGAAATGAATTGTTTGTGTATTGTCAGCATTAAGCAGATAGATAAGTATGTAAGCTGGAATGTTATTTTTAAAATTATTTTAAATATTTGGGTTGTCCACTTAAACTATGTTTAAATAAAGTAGTATTAATTCCTTCATTTCTTTAATGGCATGACAGAGCCATACTTTCTGTCATTACATACAACAGCATTTAATGGCCAGGCTGAAACATGACAGACTAATAAGGATACCATGTTTAGAGGTTTTGTTTATCTACACTTCTAACTTTGCTGGGAACTGTCTCTAGACTTCCCAGTTTTTTTGCAAGGGAGGGGAGCAGCTGTGTGACTAACCATCTGGAATTTAGAGTTAGGAGCTTCATGACAAAGGGCACCTTAAATCAGGTGCTCCCATTGACCAGTTCTGCCCAATTCGCTGTTTTGGGGGTTGGGCTGTTATCTCTGTGATAGACAGTTTTATTTCCTGTTTGTGGGGTATGAACTTGGCAGCAGTGGAAAAACGAGCAGAGCCCCAAAGCTTCTGTACTTGGAAAACTTGGGTTTAAAGAAGTAATGGACAGAAGAAGACTCTGAGGCTAAATACTTACCAGATTACTATTTGTGTTATGATCATCTGGCTTTGTAGAACAGATTCTCAAAACTCATCTTCTCAGAGACAGAAAAATTAGGTATCACATTCAAAGGTTAAATTAATGCTTTCATATGCATTAAACTCTTAGGCAGATGACAGAGTGGTCTGTAACTTAATCCTTTAAATTTATATTGCATTAGCTACACAACTTTGATTTCTCTAAATTTTCCCAAGTTGCTCCGGAAGATAAGGCTCAGCAGTTTGTCTACACACCAAAGTTACAACACACTACGACGGTGTTTGAATGTAAAGAATAATGCTTGCTCCTGAATTATTTATTTATCATGAAGCAAAAGGGTATTGTTCCTGATTAGCTTACCTCACTTAAGAGGTCTTCTGCACGTCAGTATGATGTAAGCTGAAGCACACACTTATTGTGCATTAACAACTCCGCGTACACCACCCGAACACGCCTAAAAGGGTGTGTGGGAAAGAACAATTTATACTATATCTGGCTCAGGTGCTCCAAGCTGCAACTACATTAATACATAAAATAAACAAGTACAAGGTACAGGAAACTACTAACACCAAAAGCAAAGATACCTGAAGCAAAGATACTCCCCAATTGCTCTCCTGTAGCATGAATGCAGCCAGCTCCTGTGTTGTGAAAGTATCTAATCATCAGATAGGAACACAACTAAGACTTACCAAAAAACACCCAAGTCCATAAATCAGTGCCTATTTCTTTCCACTGACTGTTAACCCTAGAACACCACTGTAGATACATCCAGTGTGCAATTTGTCCCGCCTACTGGGAAGTACAGCACTACAGAATGACCTTCAAACACCTTGCTTACATGACTGTAAGCTTAGCACCATTAAGCTAGGAGCTTTCTGAGAAAGCTGTCATCAGGTGCCTATCGCGCCTGGCTGTTATAGCAAGACAAAGATGGGAAGATACCAAGAGGTGCAACCATATTGGCTCACCCAGTTTTACCAGTAAACTACAGAATGAAGGAAAACATTCCCACACCAAGTTACTAGTTTAAAGTTTTAATTTTAAACTTTTACCTGAGCTACTTAAACTACACTGGTTTTGTGCTAAAATAATGCAGTCTATCAGTTAGCCAGAACCCTGAAGAGACACAGTCATTCTCATAGTTTCTAATCAGTGTTAAAAGAAACTTTCAGCATCACATGGTATTTGCAGTAGTTTAGGGTAATCTAAACAGGGGAAACCCCACTTCCCACTCCATCCTCAGTCACAAGGTCTTCTCTTCCTGCTTCATATGAGGCAGCCATGCAACTGAGAAGCCATCAAGTCTATGGAAAACCCTCTTGTACAGGTGACCAGCTTCTTTATGTGCTGTTTTTTTTAAGGTGTGACTAGAGGTAGCAGAAGTTTCAGAATTGTTTCTAAAACACCTCATCTGTATCAGGAAAAACTAACAATTTGAATTTGTTTCTCTGGAGGCTTGAACTGAATTTAAGCTCAATTTCCCATTCTCTAAGACAAGCATTGTGCACTTTGTTAAGTTTGGAGCCACGGCTGTCTCCAGGGATGTTGTGTACAGTAACTTTGACATTACTTCACAAACTAAAATACGAAATTAGTCTCAAAGATGCTCCCCACAAGCACTTCTGCAGTTATCACCAGATATACAAGATATCCAGTATCCTTTTTCTCCATATGTATCTAACTGACTTTTGAATAGGAGATTAAAAGAACAAGACAGAAACAGGCTCACAGAGTGCACCAGTCATGAGCCACCCCTCAGCCACACAGTTCAAGAACTGATGAACTACTGTATTTCTGGAACAGTAGTAAACTCAGAGAAACAAAGATGACAATGTATTTGATAATTAAAGTAGAACTCTACAAGCCCTGAAACTTGCTTTAAGTCTGTAACCATTGTAAATTGACATGATGCTTTATAGAGGCTTGGTATTACTTGGTCAGCCTTTTTTTTTTTTCCTTTTTGTCTGGCTAATAAGTGTCTTGAGTATCAATATATCAAAATTTAGAAGTTGCTTCTTAATCCAACACAGCAATATAGAGACATCTTAGAAAAACAAATGTGTGTTAAAATGATGCTGTGTAATAGAATGAAATTTGCTGTACTTGCTCTCAGTGACTCTGCTGTAAGAACTCAGAAGTTAATTTGGCCCTGGGGAAGTCGTTAAGAGGCTTTTTCAAAAGAGTATGGAATTTTGAGTAAGGGTTAATGCAAACAGTTTTTTTCTACTTTAGATTAATTTCTAAACAGGCTTAGTTAACAACACTATTCTCCACACAGACACCAGTTTATTTTAGATGTATGCTATATATGCAGTAATAACTACAATTGTACTGAAACTACACTTTTTAATTGAAACTACATTTTTTAATTGAAACTACTTTTAAAACTGCATTCACGCGATGACATTTTTAAATAGATCTAAAGCTCCATACAAAACCAAAATGAATATTCTTCAAAAGCTCTTTGACCAGTTACTTCATTGATGAGTTTAGAAACCAGAGAAAACAGTCACCTCCTAAAGAAAGCCTGATTTCACAGTACTGATAAGAGATTACACTGTAAAAACCATGCAGCTGACAAAGTGGCTATAGGAATTGAGCAATACATTTCTGAACTGTGTTGATACTCAAGAGCTATGGAACAGGCACAAGTAGTTTGCATTAGTTTAGTCTTTAAAGGAAGCATTCCAGTCACTGTTTTAAGGAAAAGGTGGCTCACTTTAATAACCACAGGCATTGGTCACTATTTAACAAGACATTCTAAAAAAGTAATCACAATTTCTCTGATAGTAGTTTACAAGTGGATGGTATACATTAAGATACAGAGGTAGAAGTTCACTTTTACAATGCTTCACTAATACAGATTACCAAATTCAAGGCACAAAATTGTTTGCTTTACAAAAAATACTGTAAAAATTCATTTGCTGTTCTACAATGTGAGTACAACTCAAAAAAAAAAAATCTTTACACCCTTCCATATTCTGCATGTAGAGTTGCATCAGGCGTTATTCTGTTTTTCCTTTGCTAATAATTGGCATATGACCAGCACTTACATAAACAGTTTGTATCTCAGCTGAGTTGCTTTGTCTTTTAGGCACAAGTCCAGTTACAGAAATTGAATACAAAACAGCTTCCTCAGGGGGATGAGAGAACTCTGGCAAAAGAAAGAATGAGGAGGAAGAAAAGAAACATATAACCCATAACAGTAGATTGGACTCTGACATGTAAAGGGAAACAGAACAGAGCATATTTCAAATCAAGTGACTTGAAAAAAGTCAGTTTAAATCATTGACGGCATTCCTAGAAAACCAGATGCCCAGTACAAGTTTGCTCTGAGAGTATTTAAGACATTCACTTGCCTTTGAATTGGCAGAGATTTACAAATTTCTTTTTATCTTTAAATAGAACACACAGTTAATACAAAAGAGAATTACACCACAATTGGGCCATGTGTCTTTCAGAGCTTGGGTGAACAAGTGAAGAGATGCATTCAGAAACTATCCTTGAATTTACTAAAAGGTCATGAGCAGTAGCTTAAATGGCAAGATTTCCCTCCCCTTTCTCAAACAACATAGGGAAAGACAAACTATTTCTGAAACATTGCATCTTCTAATAGGAGACAGTTCTTATAAGCCTTGGCAGGCTGAGGAAGAGATAACACACAGTGCATCCCTACAAGTATTATGACTAGTTTACTGTACATACAGTGATATTCTAAAGGACAGTGGTGGCAGCTACATTGTAAATTCATTCTGTATACCTATCAAGTACTCTAGTCAGTTTTATTTACAGTATATAAAAAAACCCCATTGATTTTTAGAGTTCAATACACAGGTTTAGGACCCAAGAGAATGTCACAGCAAGATGTTGACATTTGCATCTGTTAGATGCAAGTGCACTTCGCAATTCAGTCATATAACATTATTGTATTCACCTATAAATGTTAGTCCATCCAAAATAGCGTTACATTCCATTTTTTGCTTCATTATTGTTCATAGCCTGTTTCCTTTGAGCGATGAAAGGGTACATACACTTGTCCGCTCCCAAAAATCGGTACATGCATACCACTGCTTCGAAGGGCAGGATACTGTGAAAAACAAGTTAGAAAATTGTTAGAGGACAGAGTAAAACAAAACCTCTGCTTACACTATGTACTTGATCTCCTTAAAAGTAATATAACAGTTATTAGAGAGGCTTTTTAAAAGACTTAAGGGATTTTTATTTCACAGGGATACTTAGAGAATTTAAATTTTAGAGTGCTAAGCACACAGGCAAGCAGAAAGGAGGAATCTGCTCAGTCACATGCCTCCAGCTTAGGACAGATTTTCTGCTGTCTCTTCACAAGCAGTATGATAGCTTGTTTTAAAGAGGTGGAGGAGGGAAAGGTCATCACAGAAGGTCTACTGAAAGCAAAGCATCTGCTCAAAGCCACATCAGCGGAGGTCACCAGATATTGAAGATATTCTTTAATGTGGGATTAGCATTAGTTAATGCCATTCTTTGATCACCAAATGTCTAACTGCCTTGACTTATATTCTAAACTCAATCATCCATCCTCAGAAAGAGAGATCCAAAGTAAAGAGAGCAATTTCCTCTCCCCCTTTTCAGATAAAATTCCAAGAAGTGTCAATGTCATGGGTACCTGACTACAGACCCTCCCCTCCTTCCCACATGCACAAAATACTTTCATTTCAAGTGTAGTACTCAGGAACTCTAGTGAAGAACTCGAATGGGATTTCCTCAGCCACAGGAAATAGCAGCAAACATTCATTCAGTGGGAAGCAGTGCACAGAATCTAGCCATTAGGAGTAATGCCCACTGAAGCACTGA
The DNA here is from genome assembly GCA_039877255.1 of Loriculus beryllinus. Classification (NCBI taxonomy): domain Eukaryota; kingdom Metazoa; phylum Chordata; class Aves; order Psittaciformes; family Psittacidae; genus Loriculus; species Loriculus beryllinus. The sequence continues at coordinate 7,024 of JBCJKH010017480.1, forward strand.
GGAGTATGTCATGGTACAGGTGTCCTCCCTGCTAGTAGTACTGCTTCTGCACTAGTGACTGGAGGGCCTTTGATCTGTGCTGCTGCCTGAGGCATGGATTATATAGAAGCTTTGATCTCCCTGTTGGAAGCTAAAGTGTTGAACCAAGACAGCATGAAGGGCCTTTGATGTGACTGCTGCTGCATAAGGCACTGTTTGTGCAGAGAGCACGAAAGGACCCTCTGAGCTTCTGCTTGAAGAAGCTTGTTCTTAAAGATGCTGACAGTGGCCTTGATTTGTTGGCAGAAGACACACATACGCACGCTCTTCCAGGAAAGAGGTTAGCGATGATGGCTCTTCTAGTCTTTGGTGAGCCTATCCACCATGAGAGACTTGAGGCAGAGAAGAATAAAAGTGCAAATGGAATAGAAATCACCAAGGTTCTCTGTTTCAACCATCCCTCACGGAAGAAAAATAAGGCAATCCTATATTTTAAAGATTCTTTCTACACATTGCACATTTAAAACAAAAACAGACAGCTGCGAGGATGTCCTCTATAACAGAATGCAAGTGATGTTGCATCAGTGGAACATAGCCAACTCCTGTATTACCCTGCATCATTGAAATGTCAGCCTAGTTACAGATTAAAGTGTTCTCATCCAGAAACTGTGGCGTGATAGAACAAAGGAGGTAATATTCCCTTAAATAGCCCTTCTTCCAAACTTAGACTCTGAAAAATGGTTCTGAATGTGCAGAGTTGCAGTTTATCTACCATATCTGTACAAGTTCTAGAGAATCTGTAGGCAGGGCCTCCTACACACTGGTTCTAGAGACAAACAGACAGGCTCTTTCGCTGGAAGCTGCATCGGGCCCCATTCCTAAGGAGGAACCCAAACAATAGAAATAAGTCCGTTGAAAAGAAAGTAGGAATCTAAGGAAAAAGATACCAGAAAGGTAAAACAAGGATGCATAATACATGGGATCTGTTTTATGGAGCTTCCCAAGCAAGCAACCTACACTCATGGAAGCCAAGAAATACTTATGAATTCTAACAAAACAGCACCAACAGCCTGTGTGAGTGGGAGGGTATTTATATCCAGAAAGCAGACATGCTCATGGATTTTACTAGTATTCTGTAGAGTGTATTGCCAACTAACTAGCAGTTCAGCTCTTACCTTTTCATGAAGGTGACCATATACATGAGACGAGGTGTGCAAATCATTGGCTGGTCTGTAAGGATAGCTCTCATAGCCTGCTTCACACAGTACTCTGGTTTCAAGGGCGGAAGGAAAGGCTCAATTTCTTTTCTGAAATATTTAAGACACATTAATAAGACAAATAAAGGACTGCAGACTTCATTCATTAACTCACTTTCTCTGGAATGTCTCTGCAGGGACAAAGACTTTAATTTTTTTTATATTCACTCTTAGGATACAAAGACTATATAGCTCAGAACTTATGTAGTTTAAGCACAAAATTCAGAAAGTCTATTTTTTGAGTCTAATACTAATGCATATAAAAGCAGATATAATACTTGAAAGTATTTTTATGGTAACAGGTTAGTTACCTTCAAGTACTTTTATGCTACAAACACAGAGCAGGAGGAGAATGTTACTCACCTAATCCTGCACCCTCTAAACATTCCTGTATCTACAAGATAAGGGCAGACTAAAGTTGTTTTGATTCCATCTTTTTCAGCAGCCTTCAATTCATGGCTCAAAGATTCATGGAAACCTACAGCTCCGAATTTGCTGGCACAATAATCCTGTGTTGCCAATGAATGAAGAAAAAAAAAAAGGCAAATTAAAAAGGATAGATATGAATCACATTCAAAGCCAAAGCAAATCTGCACAGAATTTCAAAGCAACAACAAAAGACACCCACTGAATACAGCATCACATCAACTCATTATCACTTTACTTTCGAGGCAATTAGCACAGAATCATGAAAGCAGGAAAGCTGAATGTAGGAGAATATTACCTTGGATTCAAGTCTGACTGGGCAGGCTCATGTGGCAAGTTACTCCAATTACCAATTTGTTGTTAACATTTAATATTAAGCAAAGGGCTAAGATACCTAATACTATCTTGGGCCAGATTTGAGAAAGACTGGGGAGTTGGCAGGGCATAGGTGTGAAAAATCTTAAATACTTTACCTCTAAGATTAGTTTCAAGAGAAGATATAACAGAGATCTGAGTGTATTTAATTTTCGGAAGAGGACATAGTTTGTATATCTCAAAAATACTTAAGTTCAGCAACATTAAAAACCAATTACATAGATAGCAATAGCATTCAAGCTTCCCAATGGATGCATCCACCTCTGCTGGTCACACACACTAGGAAATTCTAGTCTAGTCTAGGAAATTCTTTTTAGTTTTCTTAAGTTATACAAGCTTCGTTCGTTTCTGTTACAAAACAGTGCATTCTAAGGCCCTTGATTAAACTGCACCTGTATACTAAGCCTTTGTTTACAGGATAATATGACCATTATTCCATTAGGCACATTAATTAATTTTCATTAACTGAATGCTTTTTGTTCACACTCGCATTTGTGCTAATGACCCCAAAAGCAAGATAATAGGCTCTAACCCTAACCTAGCTTTATGTACCAAACAAGTCTTACAAACTGGTGTTCTCAAACAGCTAGTAGACAACCTCACGCTCATAACTGCAAGTCTAGAAAAGCAGGCGAGCTGTATATTCCGAGAGGAAGGTCAGCAGCCATTTCTTCACAGAAACAGGAAACAGAAAACACTACTTTTGAAATACCCTGGCTTTGGCTTCAAGCTTAGCATTGAAGATCTTGACAGAAGTAGATAAGTGGGCACCTGTCAGTTTCTTAATTTTATCAGGTAATTCAAAGACCATTTAGCATTCTGAAATCCTTTGCCATCCTAGGCTATCACTCTTAAGTGTCCACCTGCAAAGTAGTTGAATACAGTGGCTGTCTGAGTTATGTGGATCCCACACACATGGAGCCATGTGTTTATATGGTACTCAGCACCACAGCTTCCAAGTATCCTTGAAGATTTGACTTTATTTTCGCTAGTTGACAATACAAAAAAAGCTTAACCTAAGCAAGACGTGACAAATTTATTGTTAATTATAGCCTAACAAACCTCCACTCCAGCAGTGCTGAACAATCCCAAAGAGCTTGCAACTGTCACAATATGTCCATGGTTCATTTCCAGCATCTTGGGAAGGAATGCTTTAGTAGTCTACAAAGTAAAAAAGAAAAAAAAAAATGAAAAACTCCATACCACGGACATCATACGTTAGTGATGAGCTTTCAAAACCTCCAGCTCAGTTTATTGCCAAGAATTTAGAAGTACAATCAACGTACAGGTTTTGAACTTATGAGTTTTTCAAAAAAGGCCACAAGAAAATCTACAGCTTGTTTGTGAATTCAGACAGCAAGGCAGCAAGGATTATATCTCCAGAAAACCTAAGGTTAAAGGATTAATTGAGCTCAGACATGTTTATTTTTCTGCAAGAGACTAGTTATCAGAAAGAGATAATTTGACCCTAAAATGGAAGTCAGATTTTTTTTAAGACATAAAAAGGAATGCCAAGTGTTTAATTACACCATCCAGCTCATCTATGTTAAGACCACTGAAGATTATCAGTTCTAATTATTGACAGTGTGTTTTGTAAGTTGGTTATGGCTCAATGTATCCAATTAACTTATCTTGGATATTTTACATTAAAAGAAACACTAGTGAAAGAGCTTTTGATGTTATTTTTTACACAAAATTCAATAAGCATCTGCTAGTCTAAATTAATTTTCATCTTTATTAGTACCCATAAGCAATTGTTCTAAGTAAAGACAAGGGAGACATTCCTATTTTCAATTCCTTCAGTTTCAAAACAAAACGAAATAAAACAAATGCTATTCACAAGATGAAACTTTGATTTTAACCTCCAGTTTTTATGCTTTGAATTATAACAAAGTTTGTTTCTGTTTAAAACCCCAGATTTAACACCTTTAAAAAATTAAATTTTAAGCAACAAATTGAAGCCATTTGCTAGAAGGTCACCCCTGCTAGAATACCTTTGTCATATCTGTCAGCTGAAGCTGACCCAACACTTTTCTTTTTTAAATAAGTATTAAGCAGATAAGCATATATGCTAAAAGCTACATATACCATTTTACTACTTCATTGATTTAGGATTTATTTCAGCTTCTAGATTGACAGTGTACTATGAAAAATCACTTCTAAATTGCCAAAGAACTTGAGAAAATATTTTTCAATCACAAGCATGCCTAGTTAATATATAGATCTATTAATGACAGAGCTATTATTCTATTCTAGTCTAGTCTAATTTGCTCAGTACCATGAATGCTTAATCCTCCCAGAAATGTGGTCTTCCCATGTAATTTGGATCCAAACTCAGAGCATGCAAATGCCCCTTAAGTATTTGCTACTTGCTTAATTACTGGTCTGTGTCAGCTGCATTCTTAGAAAGATGTGCAAGCTACAGCTGAATCCATCTAATTCCATTCTTATGCTGTCTGCATTTTCCAATCACAGACGTCAGGACAGTTTTGCTCTAATGATTTTCACATGTTCTTGTACAACATTTTTGCCTGCAGGTGTTAAATGACTAATCCAGACCTCCTAACACTACACAAAAGAGTGTTTTCACTGGACAGCTGGCAGATGATAGAAGATTAGCAGACCTCCTGACTCCTCTCCTTTTCTACTGTTGATTCATACAACTCCTAGATTCTGTCATAACTGCATAACAAAGCTTATTATAAAAATAATCTGAGCAAGCTGCCTTGCATTTGTTTCTCTCCTCATGGCAGGGATCTCTAAACCTCTTATATAGAGCCTTGGACAAGCATTTAGTTCACTGTTAAACTAATCCGTGCCAGGCACCACAAAGTTTCAGCCTCTCTTCACATGTTGCATGGCAACAAAGCCCAGTGATCATAGGGTAATGTCCTCTTAAAAGTAAGAGACTTCACTCAGACACACTTATTTTCTACAGTATATTATTTATCTGCAGCTTGCCTGACGGACCCCTACACTGAGAGTGTGCATGCTAGCTCTGACACTCCACACTATCCCTGTAAGGGATCCATGCTCCCAACTCAGTCCTGCTAACAATTTACTCCCACCTCTGAAGCATTAGTCAGCTCCATCAGCAGTTTCCACTTACGTCTCAGTTATCTGCCCACATCACATTGGAATGACTGATTGCCACCTCGCATTGCCAGGAAGCCTGATAATGCAGACTGAAGCTCTAGCTGCAAACCACAGCAACTACACAAATGAAGCAGCACTCGCCTTGGAGCCCATCTTAGGGAAGAGAAAGAAGGGAAAGAAGTAGTAATAGATTCCCCCACCACAACCATCACCTTAAAGGCATGAATCAGTGTGTTTTGTTCCAAGAAATAAATAGCAGACAAGCACACCGAGCGTTGTTGGACTGGCTTTTCTATGGTCTTTATTATGACACTGCTTAGTTTTGGAGTTTTTTGCCTTTTTTTTAAACATGCTGAACTATAACTAGGTGTCCATAAGTGCCTGTACCTACAGCTGAATAGAAGAATTTTCACAGGCATATACATATAGATACGGCAAGTAACTGGAACAACTTCAGTAAATTTCAGAAAGCCCATTCAACTATGCTACACTCCTTCAAAGCATAAAGATTATAAAGACTGAGTCTTCAGAGCTTGTGGCTACAGTAACCCATTTTCAACCAGAGGAAATTGGCACATAAATAAACCCTGTTGAGGACAATTTTGGGTGACGTCTTCAGCAATTCAAGTGCAGAGCGAATAACTTCCAGCAGCAGAACCACAGTCGCTTCACGTAAGTCATCTCTTAAAAGGCCATTTATAGCTACATAGGAAAAAACACAGCTCCTCTGCTCTGAAGACAATTAGCAATTCATGGCAATCTTTGCGTGAGACCTCGGTGTTCTGAAACAGCCTGTTTACAGCAGGCCCCTGTACTTTGTCATGGGACATTATCCTGCAAATCCATTTAAAACCTGAAGCTGAAGGACTCTATAAAAGTTAGCAGAACTGTCATATGCATAGAAAACTTAGCAGTCAGCTACCAACATTTCAGCTAAATGGATGTCAGAGAAAGTCATCTCTGTTGCTGCCACCCTCCAGCCATCTGCAACAGCTGGGAGTCAGTACTTAAAAACAAGCAGTCAGAGGCAGACACACCCTATGGGGGGGAGGCATTTCCAGCCTCAGAGTAAAGGCTTGCCCACTGCTCCTCCCAGCCTCCTCTTGCTGGGAAAAACAATCCCAAAGTGAAGTTATTCTCTTTCGTGGTATAAGCAATCCCCAAATAAATCAGTGCTCTTACTGAGCTTCTGGCACAGCCCACTTCCTTGATCAAAGCAGCTTCCTCCATACGCCAGTCCCCAGTTTTTTTGCCTGTTACATAAACCAGATCAACCTAGTTTCTTTTTTCTAGCTTCTTTCAGCTTCAGCTACATCTGCCCACCAGACCTGAAGTCTTCTGTGTGCTGCTGAGAAACTAGTTAAGAGCTTGACTGGTTTGGGGCAAGATGCCTCCTGGGTGGCCTCCCCATCTGGACTTTGTCTGAACAGGTAGCACAGCCCACATTAGTCTTCTGAGGTGATGCATGGACATGCTAATCCTCCATAAAAAAAAAAAAAAAGTATTAGAAGATACCAAGCAAGAAATGTGTTTTGTCCATGGCATTAGAGGTCATAAACCAGGCCCCCAAAATAATTCAAATCAACTCAAGTGATTAAATCAACTATCTATCTGCCTTCTAGTTTGATCTTTCAGGTTTCAGTTTTACTTCTCACAGCTGCAGAGGAAGACATTTAACCAAAACATTTAAGTACTTAAAGTCAGACCTCGGTCTTTTATTAATGACAAACGTAACACACTTTTCAACACTGAGGAGAAACCAGTAAGGACAATATAGCAGATGAAAGGAACTGTGTTGTGATGCATCAGGAGGAGGAATCGGGACAGTTATGCAGCATTCAACAGCAAGAAATTTAAGTTAAGCATCCTCTTCACTTGGAATTAGCCTTTTTCTTTTAGAAAAAAATAAAAATCCCCAAAGCATAGTGCAAACATACATTTTCTAACCTGCAGTGTAGTTCAGATAGAGCAATTAGGTAGGCTTAGATAGAACACATGAGGCTGTTCCGAACAGAGAGTAGGGCTAGTTTTTCAAAGTAGTTTAACCTTTAAGGGTTTTTTTGAGCCTAGAGATCAATTCCTAATCTAACCGTTTTCCTCCGTGCTTCTGAATATACCAGTAAAAACAAACTATTCCCAGTAGCTGTAACCAAACATCTATTTCATGTGCACACAGCTTTAATGACTTATTTCTCACAAGTGTGAAAACGAACAAGCATTTACATGTCACTTCATAGCTTTTGTAATCTGTTCTCAACATTTTGGTTTACGGCAAATTAACTTCTAACAGTCTAGCACTTCTTCCTTCCCCTTCCCCAAATTCTTTAGTTCCATTCTTAATGAAACAAAACTCAAAAGATTGTGCAACACAAAGAACAGCACAGCTGCAATGTCAAAACAAATTAGTCTAAATAGAGCAAATGAGAATATGAAGAAATACTGTGTTTGGGAAAGTGATTTTTTTAATTAAATTTTGGATTAATTAAAATTTTTTATTTAAATTATTTTTTATTTAAATTTTTTTAATTAAAATTTGGATTAATTATTCTTAAAGAAGAAAGCAAGCATCCACAGAAAACAATGTTAGCTGTATGTAGCTCAAGACAATGGATACCGAATGAAGAAAGCACACTACAGTAGAAAAGGATGCGCTACCTGATGTTTAGAGAGTTGTCTTTACATAAACAAAAGAAATAAAGCAGAAACTTAAAGGACGTTATGTGTTGGTACCTATTGTTTCAATACAGTAATTTTCTTTCTTACTTTCTGCCTTCTGTCAGCCCTTTTAAACTGTTTTGATGGCATAAACAGCCTGCTTTACTGTAAGGCAGAAATTTCTTTATGCCAAAGAAATAACTCATTTTCCATACAGCCCCATCAGGAAAGGAGGCTAGAGCATGGCTATCTCTTTCTGGGGCTGATCAAAACAGGTGATTTTTTACATCACCTTAGCTATCTCCAACAGTGGTGTACTAGTATAACAGGACATTTCCTCCCAAGCCACAGCTATTCCTGACTGCCAAAGCAGCTGCATGACTGCAAGAGTCCAACATTTGGGTAAATGTAATGTTTCATCTTCATGTTAAACACTATTTGGACAGACTCAAGAAACAAAATTGGTGCAATTAGTCAAGGACCCATGCAGATGGCTCTGGGAGCTAACGTACCAGAGATAACAGCAGCCTGCTGCCATATGTTAGCTAATTCTAAAAGTCATGTAGCAACAAAGTTGGTGACAGGAAAACATTGTTCGAAGTTTCTGTTCTTTCGCCCCTTCAGCACTGACATTCAGTCTTCTTCCTGTTCCTCATAGCTTACAGCAGGACACACTGCAGGTTCCCCTGCAAGACAGCATGTGGCCGCTCACTCCACCACGGAATGAAATAGAGAGATTTCCACGTGCCCCAGTTTCTCTTTCCATTCCAGTAACTGAGAAGGAAAGCACAAAGGTCTGACAAAAGAGCACCTCTAACTATTGTGCAGATAGGCTGTAGCACCTTGCCTTAAAATAGATTTCTTCAAACTGCATAGTACAGCACTAATGCACTACTATATGTTAAAAGGGAAAGAGAGATGCCTGAACGGCAGAAAATCCCCATGGCAAGCTTATCAGTAAATGTAACTGAATTTATTTTCAGCTACAGTCATACAGCCCAGCTTATTTCAGAAGATAATGACTTTAAATACATTTTATAAACACTGGGTAAAACTTCACTTACAGGATTACAGTGAAAGCCATCTCCAAATAGTTTTAGAAGAGGCCTTGAAAGTATACCCTAGAACTGTGTAAGTCTCAAAGGGGAACTTATTCCAGTTAGAGGCTATAATATCCAAAGTGCCTTCTTACGCACCATAGCATGCAGCTAAAACCCTGGATTTAACCATTTATTTTCCTTCTAGCTTTTTTAACTGGTTCCAATGAGAACTGAAAATAATTATTTCTCATTTGCCCTTCCATCTCAATTACCTTTTCCCATATTATCTCCACATCCTTTATAATTCCATTATACAAGGATCTCAAAAAAGCTAGATTAAGGTGAGACTATTAACTTTGCTAAGACTATATGAAAATACCAAGTACTGAGTTGAAGGCAAGAGAGACCACACAGCACAAAGGACATGGCTCAGCCAGTAACAGGCTGAATACAGAATGTAGACAGGAGTCTACTACTACTGTTGACCTTGCTAACACAAAGGACCAAAGCTGTACTTTGAAGGACCTTAGATGTCTCTGCTGACTGTTTTTAAGAAGTGCTGGGCCCCTTCTGGATAATTAGCCACTGTCTAAGTAAATATTTGAATAGCTGTGGAAGTTAGGACTATTTCTGATCTTCAGTTTCTATCCTCAAGATAATGAAAAATAGGCCAGATTTACCAAGTCTTCCTAAAGAATGGATTAAAAGAGAAAGTCGCATATTTGCCTGGATTTCTGATGTTCTACTCAGGTCCTTTCAGAGCAAAAAGGATCAGGAGATAAACATGATGTCCTCAAGCCAAGCTTCCATAGACAGCTGTATTTAAACCACTAAAGGAAACTACTCAAGGATTGCCCTGAAGTGTCTTGAGCAGGCCCTGTGTTCAAAACAAAAAAAGGCTAGACCTTCCAATATTTCATCTCAAAAGGGGTTCCTTAGTTGTTTAGCTCCTGGCAGGCAACACAACTTTCAATTTCTCACTAAAGCTTTATTTGTCCTTCACATAAAAACCCACTGTTTTGGGGCCATGGGGATTCCTTTAATACTGAACTGCAACAGCAGTTAATGCTTAACATACATGCACAGTAATAATGTTACAGTTGCCTTGCAACCAGAAGCTCATGAAAGAAAGAGACAGACATAAAGAGAAGCCTATAATGATGACTGGTAACAAGAAAGCAAAGCCACACACACCCCAATACTCTGGATAGCCTACATTTGCAGACAGTGTGAAACTACAGATAAGATCTAACCAGGTTAAAAGGTGAAGGTAGCAAAATAAATACTGTGAAGAATTAAGTCACAATGAAAAGCAAAATTGGTTAATTTAAAACTGTACTTGAAATATAGAGAAATACATACATTTCTTCTCCTTTCCAAGTCTGCATGGAATACTGATTTGAAGCACATGAAGTCTTAGCTTAATAAAAACATAAGCTATTACTTGAATCACTTGTTTAATTATTAATTCATGTGAGTGATTAACATTCCTATTTTCTTCACCCTCATGACCAATCCATATATATAAAACCCCCTGCTTCACAACAGACATTTAATCAGCTAAAAAGCTTCAAAGGTGTATAAAACTAAGTTAAATTTTATTTACTGAAGTTTGTAAGTGGGTTTCTTAGTAGTAAGAAACATCTGTCATGCCATTTGCTAAAGAACAAGTATGCTACAGTCCATATTTACATTACTACTTTCTTTAGCATTTGCAGTATTTAGGTTCCAGCACTAAAATTTCTTCAGTTTTCAAAGCCAGTAGTTACCACTGTTTCCTGTGAATGGTTCAGTTACTGTAGTAGTTTGTCTTACATAGAGTCAACTCATGTTGTGTATACCAAAAGAAAGCTGAAACTGAATTAAGTAGTTTCCTTAATCAGAACTTAGTGCCACAACACTGTTTACAATGGGTAGACAGTAAAGATAAGATAAGTAATGCTATTAAAAAAACCACACAGGAAACTAATACCACTAGTTATCTCTCAAACATTAATCATTGATTTCCACTCTTTACTACTAGAACTAATTATGCTACGCCTAGAGCAACTGAACATTGCCTGGCTAAATTGCCTTTTGTATAGCTTGTTAACAAGGCTTAGCTGAAAAAGGGGTCGTGTCTACAGAGACTGGGATATGAAAGGCGCTCAGAGAAGGATATTGCAACAGTGACTTTTGTTACTGTTGCCTTACCATGTCACTACATTGTTTCCCCCACTCCCTTTCTTTTAAGGGCTTAATTTCCTATGATCTTACCCCAAATTGGGTAACTAAGAGTGAAGCAGAAAACACCTTTGTTCTCCCACTTGTCTGAAGTATAGGTTAAGTACTCAAGAACACTACCTAAATACAGTCTCTGCTTCAGAAACTTTCTTCTTGATGCTTAAGGTAGAAAAGTTACTACCTAAGCTTTACAGTCATTTGCTGTTGTTCTGGTTTCAGCTGCTACAGAGTTTAAGCACATATAACGCAGCCAAAGGTGGCCCCAATATCTTCTTAAGAACATTTCACTTCAGTTTAGACAGGGCACTACTTTATATGTTTTCCAGCCATGAAGAAGTTCAGGTATTCAAGGTGAACTATCCTTGTTATTTCAATGCCAGCAAGTGGTAATTTATGCTATTTGTAAGCAGTCTCCATCTTTCTGGTCCTGAGAATGTCTATATTTTTTCTTCCTAAGAGGAATAAGACTTTAGATTTACAAGCTTTTAAAATTATTTCCACTCTCACATGTCAGACGTGTCATGTAAACTGTCTGATCTTTCTAATGACTACATACTACCAGTCATTTCTGTGGAAGCATCTAGCTGCCTTTAACGGACATGCTTGTGTATATGCTACCATAAATATATACCTACTTGTCTACTTTCATCTGTTCTTGCAGATATCACTTTGCTGATGTATAACTACTTTATATATATGCAGCAGCATATATTATTGTTTGAAATCACTGGTGGTATATACAGAACTCTTCCCTCCAGAATTAGCAAATCCTTAATTTCATATGGCTATGAAAAATGAAGCACATCCTCACAGGTTGACCAGAGAGGCCATAGAAATGCCCATCTTTAGAGATACTGAAAAGCCAACTGAACACAGTCCTAGGCCCACAGCTCTAGGTGGTCCTGCTTGAGCCAGGGTGAGGAGGGGGTTGGACCTAATGACCTCCAGCGGTCCCTTCCCACCTCGACCATTCTGTGATCCTCCACTTAAGTATACCAACTCCCTGCTCAACAGGCCATTCTCTCACAGGGGAAGAAGTTCATAAGCCAGCAGAGAATTTGCATTTTTTGTTCCTACACGAACTGCAAGTTTATCAACACAGAATCGTAACTAACTGGAAATAATCTCTCCTGTATCTTCCCTACAGGAGCTCTTGTCTGTAACAAATTACCCTGCTCTGTCTGAAACAGAGTCTGCTCTTCCACTTCTTTCTCCTTTCCCTTTGGTCTCAAAGTCATTTCAGCTGGAGAGGGTCGAACGAAGCAGCGCAGAGCACCTAGATTTTTTGTGAAATTAATATTTTCAGATGAGTCCAGAACATCCACATAGGAAACTGTTTCCAAAATGTAATGATGCCTCCCCAGCTCCTAAATGCCATCCAGTAAGCTCACTCCCTTGCCAGCTTCTTAAGGGTTTTCTGAGCCCTCACACACAATTCTGCTTACTTTTAATTTTAATGGCTTTTAAAGCTTAGACAAAGCAATCATATTAGATTCTTGACAGCTAGCAATGAACCAGGAGAAAGACAGTATGTTTCTCTGTGGGGAACACAGACAGTAAAAGTGCAGAACATAAGCTGCCAGTGGTGTTTGTTGTGGATTTCAAATGCCAAACTAATGTAAAAGCTGAGAATGATTAGTAGCTGGTAAGATGGCGTGGTAGAAAGGCTACTGGAGGCCCAGCTATTTCTTCAGCCTGCCCTACACTGCAAGACAAACAACATACAGGTCTCAACTGAAGTAGAACTTGGGAATAAATGTATACATGCAAAGTAACACGCAGTTTAAACAAAATGAATCTTTCTGCTCATATCTACCATGTCAACGTTTGAGCTTTCCATATGCCCGCAATTAATACAGAGCTCCAACATAGCTGTTACATCCCAGTTTTACTTCTGTAAATTCAGAATCTTAAATTACAGTCCCAGTAGGCAGCACCACCAATCCTCTACTCTCCCACAGGCAGATCTATGAGCAAAGATGGCCTACCTTGCATTTATTCAAATGTCAAATCTGAAATAACTTTAGTTTGCTGGTAAAGTGATATAATAAATTGACACTTGGCTACTCTTTTTCACAAAAGCTGGCTTAAGCCCTGTTGAAGTCAAGCAACTAGAAATTCAACTTTGTTTATACACTGACAAATGGCCATGTCAAAGGATTTGTAGTGTTTCAAAGCTATGTTGACATAAGTGTAACAAACACATTAGTCCCTCACCTTCATTAGCACAAGTCTGAAGCAAATGTCCAGCCATTTGGAGAGCAGTTATTTATTGCCAGCTATTTGATAATCTTGACAAAAAATGAAAACACGCTCCTATGAGTCAGTGAAAAATCCACATAAATTCATTTCAGAACAACTATTAGATAAGAACTCAGAATATTGTTCAGTGAACAAGAACACAATCCAGCTTTTAAATACACATTTTTCTACAGCTTGCCATAAGCTTAGTCATCCTCTGGAGTATTCAGTAAACCTTGGTATTTTAGTCTACATGTTTCCAAAAAGTTACTAGAGAACAGCACTGTCAGAGCTACTTACGGAAAATATGAAGTCATCATTCATACTTCTTGGTTTATGTAACAGACATTTCAGGAAGTCGCTGAATTGAGACTCTCACATTTTATAGATACTTTAAAGCCAGTACCTCCATAGCACTACAATTGCTGTAGTACTTGCTGGCAGATGAAAGCTGAGTCACTTTACTCATCCTCCCCAACTCAGTCACTAAGTCATTGTTTTGAATCAATTACTTTATAGAAAGGAAAGTGATTATGCCATAACTAACTCAACAAGAGGAACAAGATTAAAAGGAAAACTTCCCTTTTCATGTAACAGTCTTACTTAGTAGAAACAGAAAAATAAAGAATATATTATAGTTGAATGGAAGTTTAGCTTCAAAGTTTGTTTACACCTCAGAAGGCTCCAACTTATGAAGTAATTCATTGAATGAGATGTAACATTTTTAAATGCATGCGGCTTTGAGGTTTTTAGAAAAAACAAGGTGTTTGTTCCATACTTACTTCACCTCACTCCCAAAAAGGGGTATGCAGAACATAGCCTTAACAGGTAAACTTTATCTTCATAAGCAAGCAAGAGCTAAAATCACAAAATGCCTCCAGCTGATACAGCGACCAAAAGAGCAACTGATGCAATTGTCAAAGATTCTACTTGCACAGGCATTTTAACCAAACACCAGCAAACTGCTCCCTTTCTCAGGGGTGAGTTTTCAAAGGCAGAGATACTTCCTTTGCCTGCCTGTGGAAAATATGCTCGTTTCCCACAAACTGAAACACAGCTCTGGCTTGGCTTTTCCACATTCAGTGTTAGTACAACTGATTTTCAGAGAAGTCAAACAGTGCAGTAGGCACAGAGATCATTGCTCTTGACAGCACGCCACAGCAATTACAGTATCAGTGCAAGGTAAACAAGTTAGAGCTGTTAACACATTATTTCATGTGTTCAGAAAACTAGCCTACCTCTAAGAGTTTTTAATAGTGTGTAACTAAAATACTGCAATTTCTTTAGAAGTTGTTACATTCAGACTGTTATGTCAGTGTCAGATTTGCTACAGCTTGGAACCATTTATGCTTAACTATTTACAGCCTCTAAATCCTATTCCAGAAAAATCTCTCCAAGAATGAGGTTTCACTGGACAGCCACAGCTATGTGGTTTTATCTTATTCCTCCTCACCTTTTTCCCAACACAGCTTCCCCCCTGTCACTGGCTAGTCCAAGTCTGAAATGTCAATGAGGAGTCTCTAAAAAGAAATGTCAATGATTCTAGTCTCTAAATAGAAAAACTAATCAACCTGGCCAAGAAAATGAACAGCTTTCCTCCCTGCCCTCTGGACAAGTTAGTGAACTGAACTGGCTCACCCGTGGATCAGATGAATACCAAAACTAGTGGAAGTCAAGATGTTGATTCAAGGGATGGCCCCACATGAAAGTTTGCTACCACTAATCTTCCTTGTAGTTTAATCCTAAAATCAGCAGAAACTTTGGACAAGTCACTTTGAAGTATACGCACTCAAACCTTCTCAAAACCAACGCTGAAAGGGGAGTGCTTAAGAAACTGTCACACAAGTTCAAACAGATGGCAGAAGTGACCAGCATCAGGGCACATTTAGGTGCAGAATTCAACAGCCAAACAAACTTGAATTTCAAAAGGCTCACACCAAGTCAGCCACCTCGGCTCCGCAGCTGTTCTGGCATTCCCTGGCCTACCATGTTCTCCCATCCCAGTTGTGATAACTCACTAGTGTCAAGTGTTAATTTGACTGGCATATAAATCATTATGCTAATATAATTATTTATAAGAACAGAGTGTTCATTCAGAAGTGTAAGCTCAGAGGTAAATCCCTCCTGTTTGTGCCATGTCTTCTTTCAAAATAAACCATCAGAAACTGAGATTCTGACAGTCTCAAAGTCTGCCTACTCACCTACATTGTAACTGTATTTCAAAAGACTTTTTTAACAGAAGCAGCACAAGACCACAGGTAAAAGCATATGGCATCACAAGTAAATCAGCTTCAGTTTGCCTTTGCAGAAAGACCTTTTTTCACAAAAGACAAACAGGTATCAATAATTTAGTTTTACCATCAGTGTGAAGAGCCAGAAAACCTCAAAGGTCAAAGGAGAAAGGTTTATCAAGAGAGTGATGCTCTGGCTTTTACACAGATGACTGTGGAAAGGTTTAGTACTAGAAAAACATAACAAAAACCTTCCCTTTCGCCTCCACCACCCTCCCCCCCCCCCCCCAAAAAAAAAGAAAAAAAAAACAGAAGTGAAATCAAAGCATGAGAAGCACTCGAAAAGAATACCTCATATCTTTATCATAAAGATAAAAGTAGAAAAGATTTAAGAAGTGCAGTGCTAAAATGGCAGGGATGGTGCTAGCAAACGTAACACTAATCTTTCCTCAACCTGTCTGGTCAGAGTAATTGATGACACCAAGAGCTACAGAAGGATTGCTTACCCACACAAATCAGTTAAGACAGGTCTTAGGCAGTGATGGAAACAGTGGGTTAGCAGGACACTTACCCATATTATAATTAGAATTGCTTTTCTGCGCAGCTCAACACTTGAACAGGCATATCTTCTAGAAGTCTGCTATAGTTTCTTGGTTATTACAGAGAATTAATAACACAATGAGATCTCACTAACTTAGCTGATTTTCATAAAATAAAAGCAGATGTTATTTGTAGATCTGGAACTTTAAGCTCCATTACTCTCTTAACCATCCAAAGGACAAGAAAGGCATACACAATCTTCTAGACTTGAGTATTTCACTGAAACAGTGAAAAGCCACTCTCCCTGCTTCTAGTAAAATTAGGCACCACACTGGCAAAGACTACTATGCTATTACAAGTAACAGCATAGTATCAGACCAAAGTCCCAGAGTCAGTGCACAAATTTTTGCTTAGTCAGCTGACCTACCTCATTTGATAAGAAGCAGGAATTTTATCATCACACTGATTGGTCACCCAGGACCACTTCTTCTGAATAGATAGCAACCCTGAAAGCATTCATATGGCTTTGTGACAAGCCTCCAACCTGCAGAAAAAGTCACAGGAGACTGAAGAGTGAGATTATCCCAAGAGCCTTACCGCTGCAAGCTACACTGAAACTCCAGCTTTATTTTAGATGGCTACAGAATTGTAAGCCACTAATAATTGATGAGTACTTCAAATATGCTTCAAATAGTTTGAGAAATCTTAGCATGCTCTCTTCAGGACAACTCTCTCTTTCCTTCATGGAACTTTTACATTGCTTTTCTGGGAAGTATATTAATGTTTTTACCTAAACTCTTCAAGCTTCATATAGTTTAGGGCATGGAAGTAACTGGTTAATCACACCTTATGTTACTATACTGGGCATCAAACTACAGGTAACAATCCACAAATCACAACAGGAATCTTTATTTTCTGTTGTTTAAGACCAAGGCATCTTTCATGTGGTGCAGCAAATTAATTTCCAAAATACCCCTGAGTGAAGCTGTCACAAAACCTCAGGTGTAACTTAAGTTTAAGTAAAACATTCTGAATGTTCATTTCATATTTGTTAACTTGACTGGAATGAAAATCAAATAGTTTACATCATTAAAGAGAAGAGACATGCATGAATTCAGGTTTGGTTTTTTTTAACAAAATAGACCAGTATTCTTCATCATGCAAGGAAGATGCTCTAGCACAGAACATGTACATAGGAATGCTGGTGTTGTAACACACTGAGAATCTTCTATGCAATTTTTCACAGTCCTGATGGAAGTGCTGCCAATTAAATCAAGAACACTCTAAGCTGCTTTGTTCAGACTCCCTGATATGTAACCACTCATTTATCATAAAGGTACAGTAGATGATGGAGAGCCATGACTAATCAGCCTCAATAGACCTCACGGACTAGAGCTGAGTAACTTGTGGAACATAAGCTTGGTGGGCAGCATTCTGGAACCCCAATTATAGGTGCTGAACTCATGATTCCCACACAAGGGAAATGAAGGGACATTTCGCATAAGACTAAGACCCACCTACTATACCATCCCAACTTAACAGTGCTTGCTGACTCTTCAGATGAGTACATTGTCTGAAGAATCACTTTTATCCTTACCCATAGTTACTCTGAAATGGATAAAAGATCACTTCTACAGCCAAAACTTAGACATTAAGGTACCTAACCAAAAGGTTTGTGTTGGTTCCCTCCCCTCAAAAAAAACAAACCCAACCCAACCAACCACCCAGGATCAGAAGTAAATTTTAAATTTAAATTATTTAAATTATTTTTAAATTATCTCTACCACTAAAAACTGACCATGAGGCTACAATACAGATACTGATCATACAATACATGTTATAAAATTAAGCATTGCATCCTATGACAACTGTGCTTAACACAATGTTAGACAAGCTCCTAGTAGACTGTAAAATAAAATTGTGAGGAAAGCTCTGAGCCAGCAGTCCTGTGCCCACTCAAGCTCCAGAAATATATGGCCATCTATTTATTCTCTAAAACTTGTGGTAACTACATCCCTTTATAAAATGGGAAAGTACAGCTTTCTAAAGCATGCATCTGAAAGACAGTATTTTCTCAACTAACAGATTCCCTTCTACTTTCTTGAGAAAAGAACCACAGGACATATGAACTGCAGAACCATACCAAAGCACTTATAAGTACAACTAATATGACTATTTCTATATCCAAGAGTATGACTGCTTTTTCCTTCATATTCATTACCCAGCACGCTACCACAGTATATGAAACACATGTGCTGTCCAGGGTAAATTACTGGTGGCATGTAGTTGGAAGCATTTTGGTAGTGAAAAGTTAGTTTTGATGACACTTTTTGGAACACATACATGTTTTACTTGAAACTGATTCAGCTCATTTTTCAAAGAAAAAAGGTATAGAATTGTAGATTAAACTTTGTAAGTAAATTTGTGCAGCTTGGGATACACCATCATGAAACTGGGGAAAAAGGAAAATAATTAAAGCAGCTAATTCCTCTCATCCAAAATGCTAAATATAGATAGCTGGCCTGTCCATGGAATATTGTGTCTATATATGTGATCATAGATACTAGAATCCTAGAGATGAAGACAAAAATCAAACTGCTATGCACAAGACTCAGCATGGTATAGTTTCAAATAACATAACAAGCTGTCTTTTCTTCTGTAGAATATTCAGTGTGCACACTAAGTGCAACACTTTCATACTTAAACCAAAAAAATACTACAGGTATGTGAGCTTTATTTAACACCACAGAGCTTAAAGAGGCTAGCATAGTAACATGTAAGTATTGATACATGACAGGCAACTACAAGCCACTTATTTTCCAAGGCTTTGGCAATCCTATCAGTCTAATTAGACTGACAAATTAGAACAGCTGCATAAATAGGTATTTGATTTAGTAACTCTGCATTAACTTCCTTTCCAAGATAATTCAAATTTTAGACTACTTATGAATGCCCTAATTCCTTAAGTAACAGTACCTTCTTTATTCAGTGTTATATTTCTCTGTATTAACATCAGGCCACCTAAAAGATTTTTCCCAATTCCTACAAATAAGCCAGCATAATTTCAAAAATCAAGTAATTTGTAAGTGAATGAACATAACTTCTCTGGTTAAGACAGCCATACACAAGTCTTCAGACTCTGGGTTCTAGTCTTTTACTATGTGGATTTTTTTATTTTTTTTTTTTTTAATAAATATGACAGAGCTGGAGCTGAATGCTTTTGCTTCCCCCTTTTGGTAAGTTGAAGAGAACTCTAGGAGAGCTATAAGCTAAAAGCATTGAAGGATCCACGACAGGGAAACACAGATCATTGTTCCCTGAGCTTAATACTGAAGATCTGCTGTACAGAAGGACCTTCATGTCACAGAACTTCAGACCTTGGTCATCACCTTGCTCTTGCCTCTCCACGAGTCCCATTCAATCACTAATTCTAGAAGTACTTCCTAGGTACTAAGCTGATGTACTATATTAATACCTACTTAGAATCACAGAATATTTACGGTTGGAAAGGACCTTAAGATCATCTAGTTCCAACCACCCTGCCATGGGCAGGGACACCTCACACTAAACCATGTCA
>JBCJKH010017482.1:13444-28769 GCA_039877255.1 Loriculus beryllinus
CTTTTGTCTGCCTCATTGCTTTACACACCATGTAGTGAAAGAACTGGCTTCACACTGCTCCCACACCACCAGTCCATCTGACTGACAATAGATCCAATCTGCATTACATGGGAGGCCATGTGAGTGGTCCATTCTGCTCCTCCATCTCCACCGACAGCTGGAACTGGACTTGGAGTAAATGCCAAGGGAATTTGCATGACAGTCCATTTGGAGCACATATGCTATAAATTCACCATGGCTGCAAAATGGCAAGCCATAGGCCTCATCTACACAGAAGTTACAAGAATTTAAATTAAAACCAATTTAGTCTACACCAGAATGAACTTCTGTGTGAACACTTGCAATAGTTTAAAATCCTATCACTTCAGTTTATCCACCATGGGTGGTGTTTCCCAACAGACAGTTTACCAAATGCCAGAGAAAGCAGAGACATCACCACACATTAAAGTCACCTTAAACCCCACCTTTAGTCCTTTTGCTGACAGAGGGTCTGCTGAACCAGCTGGGGCTATTTATTCGTACCTGCCATAAATGCAAATCCTCCTGCAGTCAATCCTTCTCTTGCTTGCATCACCCACAGTCAGTCATTGCTTGCTCTTTGGAGGACTCCAGAACTGGCATCACACATCACCCAGAGTTGGGTCAGGTTTGACCCTTCCAGCCCCTCAGTGAAGGCACTGGGGCAGTAGCTTCTGGAGTGGCAAAAGCTGTTGCACATATTCTCCAGCCATTGTTTTGGTGATGTTACCCCTGGGCACAGACCCCCTGCCTGCACTGCCTCCTGTTGCTCTGTTGTGTAAGAGGAAACTTGTCATTTAAAAGCTGATTATTAGTTTTCTTTTCCCCACAAGCCCCCCTTTAACTGGATCATCACCAGTTTTAGAAGAGTTGCCCCTTTCTAAAGAAAACAAAACAGAATAAACAACCTCTTCCCAGTCCCTGTCAGAGCCCTCTTCTTTTCACCAACATCTATTTTCTCTCCAGCAAAATGAAAGGACAGGGAGAAAAAGACAGCTTCTTCCCTCCCTCCACAATGAAACAACAAAGAGCACAAACAAAATTAAAATCAGGCATTTAAGCTGATTTTCACCACTTAACTTTTGACATGTCTTTGCAAATTTCCTTCAAGTCCCCTCTGAAGATTCAGCCAATGAAACCCACTGAATCAAGTGGTGTTTCTAAACCTTTTTGCATAACTTCTGTGAAACAGCCCATGTGTTGTTTGGAGTTGCAAAGGCACTGTTTTGCTAATGTGAAATTTGGAGGCTATGACAGAAAAAAGTACCTGCCCCTTTGGGAGAAATCAAGGATGAAATGAACAATTTTCAACTTTATGTAACTGAAAATATTTTGGGTCTGATACATTCAAATTCACTCTGCAAAAAGATCTCCAGGTGAGTGATTCATTAGAAGTTAAAGCTGTTGTCCAAAAGTTCTGGTCTATTTTATGCCCATGTAACATCGGTTCAGCTTCATTGCCTTGCTCTGAGAAGTAATTGTTTTTCTCCTCAGAAATACATTTTTTTTCCAGTAAGTCTGCATCATATTCATCATCTGGAACATATTGGGAGTGCTGCACTATGCTCAGCTTGCAGCTGCTACCAATCATAACCGATGTGCTCAGAGCAGACCTGCAAAATAGTCAGCAGGCAAGGGTGGGACTGGCTGCCCCAGCACCGCTCCTCCTTCCCATGGCTGCATCCACGCTCCAGAGATGTCACCGCTCTCCACTTCATTTCCAGGTGTAATTCAAAATGGCATTTTTTATCCACAAAGCCATTCATGGTTTAAGAGCTTGTATTTCTTCAATACTGCTTCTCTGTTTCAACATCATGTTTCACCTGGCAGCCAAGGTTGGCTGCAGTTGCAAGAGATGAGTAACAATGTTGACTGCGTAAAGCACATGAGTTTGCAGAAAGATCGGCCATTCTCAGTGGATATGCAGCAAAGGAGCAATAGAAGATGGGAAGTATCTCATTTCACAGCAGAGAAAAGAAAGAAGGGCTTCTTTTAGTTTTAAAAAGAAAAGATAATATTCTCTAATTTTGGTTGAAATGTCAAAAAATTGAACCACTCCCCTGCAATTGTTTTGGAGTAGAATTGCTAAGAATTACATATACGATTTGTGTCCATATTTGTATTGTGGGTTACATCAGCAGTTACATCCTTAGGTACTTGAATGGTCTTATCTAGATTTGGAAAATCTAAAAGAAAAAAAAATCATATATACATGAAAATCATGAGATGTTACCACGAGAGGAAATCGTGTAAATAGAACATTGACTGCTGGAACCACAAAAAGTAGAATCTCATTTAATAAGGGAATAAGTTTAATACAACAAACAGAAAACACACAGTATGTGCTGCAGGCAGGTAGCTGCACATTCCTTCACTAAGAACTGCTCCTTATGTCCACAAGAAACCTTTTCTGGTCTATGCAGATGTCATCAGATGGCAGTATGCCTTCATGGCTTTGCAATCATCCAGCTTCTCTGCTACCTACAATCAATTACCCCTTTGCCTTTCAGAGGCACCCAGGCCTCTCCACATTCCTTCTCCCCCCTTCCCACACACTCATTTTGAAGTCTCTCATGTTTCTTTGCTGATATAGCAGCCAGCCAACAATCCTATTTAAACTAGGAGAAAACTATTTTCTCCAATTTAACCAAGTTAACCATGTTGAACTTAAAATAACAGGCTGAGATATAAAACACATAATATTGTCTATGGTTGCAATTTTAATGTAAGTCTGGAAATATTCTGTGGTTTCCCTATAGGTGGAAGATCTTCATCATTCCCTCTTAACATAAAAGGAAACATTTAACAATTATGTCTGTAGTTAAAAGGTTGAGTAGAGAACTCAAGAGCATTTCACAAGCAGAAGGCAAATGGAATATTAGTAGCTTTCTCTTATTTCATTGTTGGGGTTTTTTTAACAAAAACTCTTTAAAATAAAATTTTATGCTTGATATGATTGCAACAAGCTGTCATATGACTTCTATAGGGGCCAAACTGCCCCTAGCCCTGTATAGGCTGTGGCCCAACTTCCTGTGTTGCATAATAAGCTGTGCCCATTGCAAGTTTCAGCTGCATTAAGCCAGCTCACTAAAGATAACTGAATTGAAAAAACCCACCATTTTAACTCCCCTAGACGAGACTTGAGTGGAAAGGGATAGCAAACCCTCAGCACTACATAGAGCAAGAGGATAGGAAACCATCTGCTCCAGCACTGCCGGCTTTTCTGAGCCTAGGGACCTGAGAGATGCCCCAGGCTCCTCAGCAGCAGTTGCTAAGGAAACATTTTAGGGAACCTTTTTCATAAATTCATAGTAATCTCCATTTCTCAAATGTCAAGGCTAATGACTCACCCTTTGATTGCAAATGGGATTTACTACCACAGAATTGCTGGCAGCCTTCAAAGCGAAATTGTATTTGTCAGCATTTGAAGACTTTTAGTACGTTGGTTACCACTGCACCCCTTGAGTGAGCAGAAAATGTAGCTACATGAATATCTGGCAGAATTCCCTCAGAAATATTTCAACCATTTCCTAAGTTTCCACATAGGAAAGAAGATGGGGATTGGTGTCTGCAGGGCTCCTGAAATAGGGAATCCCCACAGCAGAGCCTGCGCCTTCAGGGGTTTCTGGCCCAAGGTGCCACCAGGTGCCAACAGTGGGGAGCTGGGATCAGACTAAAGCTATCTCTGGAGAGGAACAGTGGAGAGATACACTCTGCCTTTCCTCCTGGAGGTTAGATCTGCTTGAACACAGCTGGATATGCCCATGGATTTTGTGCAAGTCACACATGAATCAGTCCTCAGTTTTCCTCTGATTAATTACTACGCAAGTCTAATAAAGCAGTTTTACCCCTCACATTTGGGATATCACCTGAAACCAGACCAAGAACCTGATACTACGTCTCTTTACTCCTTCACAATCCTTTTTCTGGCAAGTGCCAAGTTTGCAAGTGCACCCTGAGACCTTCTTTCTTCAAAGTATTTGACAAGGTAACAACAAACCCATACTTCAAGGATGATATCTATTGCTTTGAAGGCAATACATATTTAGAACAAGATTTTCTTTCAAAATGGCAGACCTCACTGCAGATTGGTCTATTTCCAAGTTAAATGCTTATACGCCAGAATACAATTTAGAGTGGATACTTTAACAACCATGCACATTAAAAATACATAAAAGGGCAACAAAGAAAAACAAACCTAATGGCAAAATTTCTGTACTTTTTTTTTTGTGAACACTTCATATTTATATAAATTCATGTTATATATCCATTTGAACATTGGTTCACACCACATTTAATAAACTTCTATTTAATACAAAAGTTACAAATGTACTTTAAATAGATTCATATTATAAATCACTGTGACTCACGGAAATCCTTTTTCCCTGGAACTGCCAGTCACAGCTATGTGGAGGATACCACTAATGAGACCAAAACCTTTGCTGTCCACTGCATTACATTGTTAGGTGATGCATTCCACGAGACAAAAGCAGTATACACCCATTTAGGAATATGTACTGAAAACATGTAGAAATGCCTGCAGAGGAACACTTGTATGTTATTTTGAAGTGTTTCCCGGTCATGTTGAACGCTATTGTCAAAAACAGGCAGATGGAGAAAACACTCATCCAACTTCTGCTTGCTCTGTCTAGGGAAAATGTGTCCCTCAACCGTATTTTGTACCAGTCTGCCTAGAGACAGGCAGTTTTGCTTTCCTGTTGTGTCTGGCTACAGGATATCACAGTGTAGATTTGCTCATTTTTCAGCTGGTGTATTAAGCCAAATTGCCAGAATACACATGTCCTATCCCAGGCCCAGGTGCTGGGAAAAGAATTGCCTAGAGTACAAAAAGAGGAATCACTGTCCCTGAGACGCTAACACTGGTATTTCTAATGCCATTTTTATTTCGCCACTGATTGGCTTCTAATTCTACCATCTTTCATAGAATTTTGCTTTTACTGATACTACAAAATGAAGTACTGCAAATGTAGAGGCGGTTTTAAGCGGTTCCCCCCTTCCTTAGTTTCCAGCTGGCCTTATCTAAAATAATAGTAAAAAAACACACTTAGTTCAGAAAATAAGTCTCCAAAACTTGACTGAAAACATGTGGCCCCAAAATGTAGATGAAAAATGAACAAACATCTGTATTATCGTACTGTTTACCAAATGCTGAAATCCAAGCCCAGGCTATGCAGTATTTCCTCTTTTTGTAACCAAAACATTTGCTTAGTTATAACACAATTCAGCAAAAACCTGATAGCATGTTATTTTAGACAAGAAAAAAAAAACAAACAAAAATTCCTAATCTGACTAGAAGGATCTGACTTCTCTTAATTCTTATTTCCTGTGAAGTAAACTGCCATGTGTACTGTACCATGTACCACACAGTACCACAGTAGCTCTGAAACACTCAGGCTGATCCTCAATTTGCAAATACCAAGTTGGTACCTGCACACTTAGAAACAATTGCATAGTTGCATGGGACTACAGGGCAAGTAATTGTGGTTTAACCTTTAAAAAGAATTAGAGTTTTGGTTCTATTAGAAAATGAAGATATTGTCTCTGGGAGGTTATGACCAATTTTATTCCCATAAAGTAGATGTGAAATCCTCAGGATTTTGAAGCATTCTGTAATTCAAACAAAGTTTTATTGTTTCCAGGCAACAACCATTAGGAAATAATCTAGGTAAATTAACACCTTGTTGTCTTGTTTCTTAGAGCATAACGACCTGATCTACCAGAACAGTAGATGTTCCTGATGCTCTCTGTTCAGCTGAAGTACAGAACTCCCTCTAATTTTGGCAAATGATATGCTCAAAGAAATGTTACTAAACTCACTACATAGCCATAAATCTGCTTTGTAAATCTTGCACTTTTTTGCAGGCTTACTGCTAAAAGTTTTGCTTCAGAAGCATATTTAAGGGGTTTAAATTTAATAAGGTTAAAAACCATCTGAGCTTTTTGAGACTACAAAGAAATAATATATCTGTAGTGTCCCTTGCGATAGATTAGAGGCAGGACTTGGTTGCGGTAATGAATATAAATGGGATTCTTTATTAAAGCCACTGGACACAGCCAGGACTGTAGCTCTGCTCTCCAGCTCCCAGGCTAAGTGCACACAACCTATGCTTTCTAATAGCACAGCGCAGGTCTGTTCTAAATCCTGGCCTAGATTCAGCAGTTTTGGAAGGGATTACCAACCTCCATGAAACCTATCTGGTTAAATTGTTCAGCAGAGGGAACAACTTCCAGAGCATTGCCTGCCAAGGCTTGCACAATCCCTACATTTGCATGCACGTGAATTAAACAATGAAAAGACTGGAGATCCTGCAACTGGGAATAGAAATATTCTCCATGTAAAAATCTTTCTTTTTGTTGCAAGTTTGAGGATAAAAAGAGACTGGGGACTTGGAAGCCTAGCTATTTAATTTTTTTAATATCATTTTAATTATAAAACTAATTTGAACAATAAATGTAAATATACAGAAGAGACAGTCACCTCTCCATATGCTTTAACCAGCATTATAGTGTTCCTCCAGGTGCTTCTGTTTCTTCATGAAGGCTGGCCAGGGGAGTTAATGAACATTTATGGTCTTTGTACTGAGTCCAGAACAAGCTTAAGGCATAGACAAAGTAGGTAATGTCTGATCATCTCTTCTACTTAAGACAGGAGAGAAAGGAACTGGCTCCTGACCATGACAAGCCCATGCTTATGAATGCAAGCCTTTGCTCTTCCTCTTGCTGTCAAGCCAAGGCAACTTAAGAACTTGAAGCCCACTGCCTGGCAGGCAGAAGGAACAGAAATGCCTCTGTCCTCCTCCACAGTCTCGTTGCCCTCATCCACCCAGCCCAAAGTGCACAGAGGTACATGCAGGGTATGCAGCATAAAGCAAGGACAGCCCCACAATAGAAGGGAGATAGTGGAGGAAGATGGAGGATGTTGGTCCAGTTGGGAAAGGGATAGGCTGAGGGTAAATGGCCTAGGCTTGGCGGGGAGAACCTCTCCCTCCCTCATCACCTCCTCCTCAAACTTCATTTGCTCCTCCTGACCTTCCTGCTCCCTCTCTGCAGCCCTCAATCTGCGACAAAGTCACCTCCTGCCTTCACAGCCTGCCTGCCTGCCTGCCAGAAAGCCCGCCCTGGCCCAAAGCACCCAGCCTCAAACAGAGATTGCCTGTACTCCTGATCTGGTTTCATAGATGCAGCCTTACACTCCTCACACCTTCAGGGGCTTGGCCACTCTTGAGATGTTAACTTGAAGATGTGTTCGTGATGCTGTTATCAGACCTTACAAGTAAGGGTACTTTTAATTAAGGAGCAGCAAACATGGTCCCTTTTCCTCATTTTCCAAGGAGCAAGAGAGAACACTCCTGGCTCTCACTTGCAAATTCAGACCAGCAACATAGGTCCTGGCCCGAGGAGCATCTGCCAGAAACACCACAGAAAATAGACTGCTAAAGTCAAACACGTTCAGCTCAGCTTTGGAAACTTTTCCCAAAAGAGTTGTGACAGATTTTTAGACTGTGGCACAACCTCTCTCAAAGGGATTATGTCCTCCCTTTTGCCTGCGCACATGCAAACAGCCACACATCTTCCTGGGACAGACCTCCAGAGCCCTCCTCCGCAAGGGACTTACCTGAATGAGCAGGAGTGCACTGTAGGTGTGGAATCTCAGGATATTAAGAGGTGAAAGGGTGATACTGCTTTCTGATTTGAAGAGCTAACTTGAGGAAAGCCTGTGATCACATCAGTGGGCCACATGTACCAAGTGAGTGTTGCACATGTCAGTATGTGGTTCTTATATGTCAACATATGTGGTTCTTATTTCCTATGTTAAAGGAATACAGTTTGCAAGCATCAGGGTGCATCATCATTTCAAATTCATGGTAAATGCATATTAAGGACGCTTCAAAATTCCCATGGTCTGATGACTGCAAATACCTGCAACACCCAATTTTGATATTAAAGTTTCTCCCACCTTTGAAATGTCTGCCTTGCAACATTGGTGCAGGACCTGGGTTCATTTTAAAGGCTCATGGAAATGACGAGGGCAACAGGAACAATAACAGCACCCTTTTAGGAAAATACAGGAAATCTTTTCAGCCAGATGTACTGCAGCACTGAGGCCACCATGAAAGTCTTACAGTTAAAGAAACCTCACAACAGCTTCTAGGCAAAAGCCAAAGGGAATCATCACATCTTCTAACACTTCGTCTTGCATTAGAAATAATTCTTGCTCAAGGAAGAAAAAAGAACCAATCAAATGTTCAAACTTCATTCCTTTTTTAGCTTTTTGTTGCCTTATGTTATCAATAAGAATTTACAGCCTTATTTACAGTGTAAGGTTTTAGCACAGAGTATGCTTGTGTATAATCTGAATTTTTAAAATCCTTGGGACATCACAAATTTAACAAAACCCTTTAAGAATATTATTAATAGAGTTTTGTCTGGGGTCAGATTTTTAAATGACTCTCTAAATTGGACCTTCATATTTTTGTGTGAGAGGAAGTAGAATTTCCTGGACACCTTATGACGGGGGAATTGGATATGAAAATGTGGTATTTGCATGTTGCAAACACTGCTCGTGACAGGGTGCAGGTGCAGAACGAAGGGCCAGCTTCAGCCTGCAGCCACTTTGAAGCAGACTTCCTGATTTGCAGGCTCTTTGAATGCACTTTTAAATGCCAATTCAATGGGTGAGGGGGCTGTAGGAACGCTTTGTGGGGGTTAATATCACAAAATAATGACATAATCACATTCTTACTTATCTGACAGAGAGACAAAGACTACAGTCTTTGAAGCATTAAGTGTGGTGGAAGACATTTAGAAGCCTTCTCTTCAACAGTATTGACTATTGGTACGGTTATGCTACAAAACTAAAACCAACCAACCAAACAAAACAAAAAAAATACACAAGCAGACAAAATCTGAGGCTCCTGAATTGAAGAATATACATTAAAATGTTGGCCAGAGGCTTCTGATGTGTATATTCCCATCTCCCTCTTCCTCCCTCTCTCTCTTTCCTCTCTAATACTAGTGCTGTATTGAGTTGGAAATGTATAAATGTTACATGTAAGATGCAGCCTTACTGTTGCATCTTTATTCAACATCAACTTCCAGATGGGAACTATTTTTCATGGTTCATAAAGCCAAATCCAGCTGCTACATTTGGACCTACATAAGGAATCCAGATTTTATTGCCTTAGCAGTGCATATAAAACAATTGCTGTTGTTTCTTCAGTACTAGTGCACCTCACATTTCTCAATACATTTTAGATATTTAAATTTTTAAAACTGTATTTTACAGTCACTCATTTAGCTTTGCACCATAAAGAGATCCTGCTTTTACAACATTTTCCAGATATCTACTATAACCAAAAGAAAAATTATCTTGGACAAATGGTATTCAATATAACAGCCATATATTCACTTACTTACTAAGAGTGTTCAGACAATTTCCTATGTAAACCACAATAATATTAAATACTTCTGGAATCTCAGCTTTATTAAGACACAGGAAGTGCAAACTCAGGAGCCTTTCCCCTCCCCCTCAGCTAATCTGACTCTTTGATAGTCATGTGTTAGGAATAACCATGGAGTTTCTCCTAATGCAAAATATTCCCACAGCTAAGAGAAAATTAACCCTTGCGAAACCTCAAAAGAGACAGTGGAGACCATGTGTTTTCAGAGAGAGAAAAATAATAACCATTAGGAGGAAGGTGATACCAGTCCCAGGTCTACACAAAACTGCCAGCTATTATATGCAGGCATAATTCATTTGCATTTTAGATGGTATTGTCAAAGCAAGCACAGCACATCCGTTGCAGAGGAGAATTACCCAGCCTGGCAAAATTAGCCATCTTTGTGCCTTTCACTCGTCATAGAGCGAAACGCTCTGCCATTGCTCAGTCATGTTGCGTGCTGGGGATTTTTCTCCTTCACTACCAACTAGCAGATGTCAGGCTGTTTGCTAGAAAGCAAACAAATCCCCACAAAAAGCACCGAGGTGGGACAGAGAGAGTTAATGCACGAGTATGACAGGGAAGCAAGTTTGCTGTGAATTGGGAAGCACAAACTATAGTAATCCCCACCCTGCTGAGTGGCTTCCCCAGAGGTCTGATACAGTGCCAAAGCCTCTTACGCATACTGAGACAAAGCTTATTTCAAGCCGAATTCAGCTCCTGAAGCCACCATACTGCTTCCTGACAGCCTCCAATTGCACTGCCTCTGTATTTGTGTTTCCTGCTGTTTATATTTACTTGTTCCCAGAGCCACAACAGCTACAAAAACAAATAGTCCCTATTTGCAGGGCTCTGTATCAACACAGGTAAAGTGCTTTGCTTCCCTTTTAGTTTTATAAAGATTGTGCAAATAGGCTTTTAATACCTCAGAGAGATTAATTTGGTAATTATAAACCAGTTTAGGAACACATGTTAAACAATTGGTCATATAATCAGCATCATTGTTTCAGAGTATTAGTGTGGCTGAGGCTAAAGGTTTTAAACTATTGGGGCTACACAAACACTCCACAGATTATATTGCTATTATTTTCACATTCCACTGAGGCACAAGGTTGAAATATTACTTTTTTGTCTGTCAAGTCCCTGTGGATAGTCTCCGATCTGTGCTCCTGTCTCTTTGGCATCTGTACAGATATTGTGATAGTGCCTGATTTGGGTAATGGAGATCTTGTTTGATATACTTAAAGGATCAGCTTAAGGAAGCCTAAGAGCCATCAATTCTCTTAATTAACTGCGGGGAAATGATTACTGCTACAAATATGGAATTGATGAGGAAAAATTTATAGTACATAGGATTTAATACGAGTTGTTCAACCAATATTTAAGACATTAAATATAATAAATCTTGTCCTAAGCAAAATGTTCGTAACTATCCAAGTGATTTATGAACCTCAGAAAATTCCCGCCACAAGACACCAGGGCTGTTAGTTTTCTAGCTGGAGCTGGGCAGTGCTTTTCAGGTAGAAAAAGTTGCTTTTTCAAAATAAAAAAAGTCCTCAAGGAATAGGTCCATTTCAGCAGCACTGTGCTTTCTAAACCAAACACAGCAGAAAAGTTTCAAAGCATTTTGTTCCGGACTTATCTGAAAACAACATTTTCATTTCAAAACTGTTCCATTTAAAATTCATTTTGTTTCACGTATATTGATGTTGCCTTAAATAATGTAGAAGTTTCATTTATCAGGAATTTTTAAAAAATACAGATTATTTTGATACAGGCCAGAAGATGGGCCTCCAAGCCTTTCATTTCAGAAGCACCCATGCCAAATGCTCCCCCCTGCTGAAGAAACAGCAAAGAAAAGAAAAATATCAGGCAGACAGCAATTAAGCCTGTTACCATCCCGCCTTCTCCTCTCTTGAAAACTCAGCTCCACGAAAGGAGTGGTCAAGAACACACACACACCTTCCGAATCTCAGACATGCTGCTGCTATTGCCGTTGCACCTCCTAAAATGTCTGCTTTTTATGTCTGCTTTTTACTTCTTGACTGTCAATCAAAACGCAGTATGGGCGCAAGTGGAGAACAGCTAACCTGTGCACCCAGCTTTTGTGATTCCCATTTGCCACCCAAAACCACATTTGAAGAGCTTCGTGGTATGGCAGCCCTTCCTGATGAACGACAGTTACACTGGCATTGTGCAAAAATACTTAGTTTGCATTTTTCATGATGGCTGGCACTGTGGGAGACAGGGAAGAAAGCAGGTGGAGATTAACGACTGGTGGTAGAAGTTGCTGGAGTTGTCCTCCAATACTCCTATGTCTGTCACAACACAACTGAAATGAAAGCTGAGGCAACAAATCCAGTAACACGGTAATGCCACTGACTTTCGTAGAAGTCTAGAAACCAGTACTTTTAGAGCTCAAGCATGCAGCATCCAAGAAATAGGGGTTTATCTTTTACTTTTCATGATAGTTAGCTTCACAATTCTTCCCCTCCCTTCTTCCCCCCATCCTTGAGAATGAGTGTTATGGGAACAACACCTTCTGAGACCTTTTCCCAAGAACCCTGTGCTTTGGTCCACAAGAAATACAATGCCAGATCCATCCACATCCAGCGAGCAAGACATCCTGGAGCACAGTTTTTAGAGGACATGTCAGAGAGACAGAAACGTCACTACATTCATGTACAGAGCATGGATCCACACACAGAGGTCTAACCTCCATTCCCCAGGGAAGCTGCCTGAACTCTGCCCAGCCTCAGTTTCCCATCTGCTTTTCCCTCGGGATTAGTCACCACCCAACATGAGGTGGGAAGATCTGTCGGCGATCAGTCTCCCTCTTGACAGCTACATGTAGTTTGGTGGCTCTCAGGGCCTGTCAATGACCTGCTCACCCACTGCTGCAGACTCAGCACAGGCAGGACAGCCACCAGGAAATACCACTGCTTGGCTGCCTCTGGGATGGAGGCACAACAGGCTGAGCCTCTGACTCTCCTTGGGGCTGCTACCTGTATACAGTACAAAAGAGGTAGAAGGGACCAACAGCAGTTGCGAAGCTTCAGACAATGGCATCCCCTCGCTAGCTGGCAGGAAGCAAAAGTAAAGAAATCTGAGAAATGTTCCCATCTCAGCCTGTAATGTAACAGATCTCCCCAGAGCTTGGGGAAAGCATGCGTGCTGAGTGGTGGCATGAGCCACAGATGGATTTGAAGAGAGGACTTGAAAGTGCAAAGTAGCTGAGCACACAAGGGAAACTACAAACCTGCAGCTCACCTGAGGTCCTAGACGAGGCACAGGATGATTATAAGCAGATGGTGTGTTAGAGTGTACCATGAGCTGTATGTACAGCTGACATTGCTGTATCATTAAACACTCAAAATCCATCTAAACTTCATGCTTAAATAGTCTGACTACAAGCTCTCAAGAGAAGAAGACTATCTTTGGAAAACTACGGAACTAAGGCTCCCAGTGCTCACTGGCATCGCAGCAGCCAACACACTGAGCAGAAAGCCATCCATCCGGGACTGCCCCCTATCAGCGTGTCCCTGTTCCTGTGACCCCCACACTGTGGGAGGAGGCACATCTAGAGGGGATGAGCAATGGCAGCAGGGTGCCACAGGGGTGGTTGTACGATGCATTTCAGTGGCCCTGAAATCGAGGTGCTCAAGATTTGATTTTTCCATTGAATCCTCAGGCTTCTTGTAATTTCAGGAATGAGACCAATTTAATTTTTATAGAGATGTGTAATCCGCCATTTCAACACACTAATTGAAATAGTCTGACATGCAGCTATATGCCCTACGAGTCTTCCAAAGCACATATCTTGGCACTTTCCACTAGAGGCTAAATGACATGACTAGAAACTGTACCAGACCCTCTGTTTCTACAGGGCTCTGCTTCTACATTATTATTTTTATTGCTGGCTTTAACAACAAACATCCAAGTGGCAGAATCTACTTGGAGAACATGAAACAAAGCTGAAAAAAATAAAGAGGTCAAAAATCAACTGTATCTATGCTATTTTTGACAGATGTTTATTTAACTGGGTTTTAAAGTCCTTCAGCAGTGGAAATGCACACATTTTCCCAAAACAATCTATCTGTTCTTTAATTATGACTTTTATAATGGCTTAACTAAATTTTTCTTGGAGTAATTTAAGTCCGTATTTTCTTATCAATGCAAAGTGTTAAACAACTAGTTACTTTCCTCTCTGCAATGACTTTTTACGTGTTTGAAGATGGTTCTGGTCCCTTTTGTACACTGTACAGAGCCCCCATCCTTCCAATTTCCCTGTCCACTGTTCTGACCACTTGGTTCAGGATTCTCCTCTTTGCTCCACATTGTTTTTGAAAAGTAAGCCCAAAACTTGTCAGTACTGAGCAACCTAGAAGGACACATACACCTGCCTTCCAGATAAAGCTCATATAAAAACATCATCCTTTTGTTGAAGGTTTAAGTACAGGTTGAACCCATCACAACTTCTCTATTATTTTCTTCAGAATCAAACATTTTGTTCTTCATTCTGCATTTCTACACCCGAATTTTCCTCTGTATATATAGCAAATACCTTTTACTTTCTCCTCCCAAAGAATAATATTTTTTCCAGTAATTCCTCCACTAATCAGTGAGACCAAACTGCAGCACAGGATCTTGCTTGGTGAAGATTTCCATTTGATCTGTGTTTCATTGATAATTGATCTCCAGGTATGGTTTCCAACTGGGAAAATACCTATCTCATGGCAAGTTTCATCAAGACTCTGCTTCTTTAGCTTTGCTTATGAGTTTATCAAGAGAGTTATCCAGAGAGAGAGAGAGGTTAAACAGAATTTGAGGTATTCACCATATTTACTACCAGACATTTAATGTCATGATAAAGCACATTTGAATAATGAATCAGTTTCAGAAGTCTTACTTAAAGGTAAGTCATTTGACCAATGGACCAGTACAGCTGCTAAGAATATCAAAGTGACTCCAAGTGACACATAAGTATAGTCTGTACAGATCCTACAGAACCTATTGCAGACACACACACACAAAAAAAAATGCAATGAAGTGGGGCAGAGTTGCCGCCCATTTAAAAGATGGAGGGATAGAAAGACAGAGCCCATGCAGCAGAACTTACTCACACTCACAACTTTCTTTGCTCGATTCCAGCTTTTCTCTTATTATTAATCTTGCAAACTCAAACTTTACTCCTCAGGAAGTGAATTTCGTCACTGATACTACGACATGAATCTTCATGTGGATTCCAACACCACATTCCTCCTGTTTCTATTCCACCTTTCAGGAAAACACAGCAGACTAAAATATGACCCAAATAATAATCTTCAAGATATTTTTACAGAGACTTTGCATTTGATTGGAGCTTCACAACACTACTAAAAACATGAACAGATTCATAATCTTTGCTTAACATTGAGATACATCTTATTTAAAAGGGAACTAACTACCTGTCCATGTATGTGATTGACAATAATTATAAATCATGGCTTCTCAGAAAGCCAGCATTTGACAAACCATCGAGCCTATGTTTATAAAGTCACAGAGATATGAGGTAAAATGCATACATTGGGAAATAAATTAGAATTCAGTAATTAATGTGAATTGTAAAATGTTGGTTTACTCAATGGGAGCAATTACCACCAAAAATTTTGATTCACATTTAAAATACCAGCAATCTAACAGGCCTTTAAAACATCCATTTTGGTTGCTAGTTAAATTATCTTTTCAGCTGATAGAGTCATTCATTTCACAAATTAAAAAAGAAGAGTTTATGTAAGGAAAGCACAGGAGCATATTAGCTGAATTTTTTGGGTTGAGCCCCAGCCAACGAATTTCAGTTCATTGCG
>JBCJKH010017484.1:0-15913 GCA_039877255.1 Loriculus beryllinus
GCTGCTCTAGTGGAAGGGGTCCCTGCCCGTGGCAGGGGTTGGAGCTGGAGGAGCTTTAAGGTCCCTTCCAACCCAAAACAGGCTGTGATTCTGTAACTGCTGTAGCAGTATGAGGTCATCATGGGTTCTCCAGCACTGACACTTCTCTGCTTGGGCAGAAGGAAGATTGACCATCTGTGTCCAGGTCTAGGTTCCTGTTTAGACTGAAATTTTGTTGCAACTTAGCTGGTGTTCAAAGGGAAATGCAACTTCTGTCATAATGACCACTCTTTTTCCTTCTTGCTGCTGGCCTCTGTTGGCCCTTGTCCATGCTGGTTTACTGCTCAAGTGTTACATCTCTATTAATATCGTTGCTGATTGCATTAGCCACCCTGCCGTTTATAGTACGTATGTTGCAAATATAGTCCTACATGAAGGCACTTAGAAAGATGTGTTATGGCTGCAGAGACCCAAGTGATCAATAGCTTTTAGATTACTGTGTCACTAAACAGCAGGCTGAGACACAGAGAGGCACAGTTACTTTAGGGATGAGAGAGTTTTAGAAAATAAATCAATAGTGGATACAGGCTGATTAGTTTCCAGTTCAAATAATTCCAAGAAACATGGAGCCCAGGGGAAAGCATGCCATTCATACTTGGAAATAAACAACACATGCTTGCTTTCATTTATGTATTTGGGTCAGTACTCTTGGAACTGGAGAGGGAGCCATTGGGCAGGGTATTAGACTGGAAATGGGGAACTTGGGTGCTGCTTTGAGTGCCCCCAGAGAGCCCTTCTCCATGTCTTCTCCAGGTCCCTTTTGGAGCCTTTGCACTGGCTCTGCACATACAAACCCCTCAGTGCACAGGGTGCGATTCCCAGTTGGAGCCCTTTTGGGGCTAACAGAAATGTAAGCAATAACTAACACTCAGGAAGGTGATTTTGCTTTCCAAGTGCCTTCCTTCTGAATGCTCAAGTGGCCATGGGCTAAATGATGATTAGTAGTTGTCGGCGTGCTGGATGGCTTATAGACAGGTACGACAGGAAGCCTCCAGGGAAGCAGACGCAGCCGTTTCTCCAGGAGGTTGCTGTGATGTCTTGCATGTGCAGGGGTATTTATTGATGTTAATAGCTTGGTGATGATGCACTGTTACCTACTGCCTCTGGGACACTGTGGACACTGAATGAAGGCATTTTGCTGGAGTGCTGGGTTTATACTGACTGGTGTACTAAACCCCTGCTTTTTTCTTGGGATGGAATGCCAATCTGGAAAGTCTTGGGAAGCTGTCACTGGACAGGTACAAGTTGTAGAGGAAGTTTTTCAGAACTGAGTAGCACAGCTCAGCAGCTGAGGGCTGACTCCTGTTCATGCAGTGGTAGCTGAAAAGGGCCTGCAACATCCTGCCTTAAGGGGACCAGTTGGAAGCACTTATTTGAAGGGAGGAGTGAGAGATACCTGATTTTGTCTTCTCAGATGGTTTTGTTCCTCCTTGTCCAAACAGAAGGAAGCTGGCTGCTCCAATGTGACTTGTGTCTCCACTTAGAAAAGGTGGTTTCATGATGGTGGATGGGTCTAATGTTTGGGAGACCTGGAGTTAAGTCCTTTTCTTGGCCTGGATCTGTGTGTGATATCCAACTATGTCCCCTGGCCTGGCTGCGCTCTGTGTGAAAACCAGAGAAAACAGTGTTTTCTTGCCTCAAAAGAATGAAGGATAACTGTTTTGAAGCACTGAGATAAGGGAAGCTGCATAAGCATCTCAGACAAATAGATCTGCTCCCATTGAATTCAGTGGCAGAACTTTTAATGGGAGCAAGATCCGGGCCCCATCTGATAAAGTATTTCATCTGGATTGCATATGGGGGCAGGAATTAAAGGACCCATCTAAGGATTTCCCCTCTGGAGTGCATCTATAAAAGACCCTCTGTAGTTGTGTTCAAAGCTCACAGTAATGCTAGTCTCCTCAGGACAATTCACTTAGATCATTCAGAAACTCTTTCTTGTCTAAGCCCTGATGCTCTCCCCCAGTGGAAGAATGTGGTTGAAACTCCCATGCAGGGAAGATTGGAGATTTGTTTTCTGTTTGAACCCCAAACATTAACAAATTGGACACACGTGCTTTGAGACTAGAGCCTGCTCATATTTAAGCCAATGCAAAACTCTCCTTGATCCCAGCAGGATCAAGCTCTTGAATATTGCTTGTACCTTTTTAGACTATCTGCCTCTAAATGAGCCAGACAGTGACAAACTCATTCTGGATTTATCCTCTTTGACTGGTTTCAGACCCTCCCTCTTGGGACAGGAGAGTTCATAGTCTAATTGCTGAATGAATGACCTAGGGCAGGTATCATTGTGCTTTCTCTTTCACTGTTTAGCATGTGCAAATCAATGCTGTGACTTAGCATTTTGTAGTATTTAAACATTTTTAATGCTCTTGTGAGACCTGTTCCAGCCAGTGTAGTGCTTCTGCTCACGCATGCGATTTTCTCCCTCTTCATGCTAAAGCACTGACAGGTGAATATTATATGTGTAGAAAGCTATTCAGCAGAAACATATGCCTTGAATATGTTAAGATTCCTTGTAAGTCACTTGATCAATGTGCAGTATTTGTGCCCTCTCTGTAACTTTGCCCTGAATTCATATTCATCAACAGAGGTTGCTCGGTACTTAATGGGAAGCTAGGGCACTGAGTGAAGGGAAGGGACAATGCACAAACAGGGTGAAGAATGAGGACAAATGTAGATGAACTTCCTCAAACAGGCACAAAATGCTCATTCCTGAATAAAAAATGTGAAAAGGTCAAGTGCCCCCAGAGGTTTCTATTGTGACAGGCACTTAACCCCTTCACTCCTGGTTATCTGCTTCAGCTGCTGGGCCACTCAGTGCACAAGTGCCATTAGCATTGGCGGAATGCGGCGCAGGATATGCCTGGGTGAGACCAACCTCCATTCCAGGCCCTGTGTTTGCAGGAAATAATCCTTGTGGACACTGACCCTGTCAGTAGCTGTGTCTAGAGATAATTATTTCCTAACCTGTAACCTTTTCATGGTCAATTGCTCCAGTATATTAGACAGAAATGTGACTTCCTTCTATCTTCAGACACACACAAGTTCTTGTCCTTCCCTGCTTTCAGAGCTTAACTTAGCAAGTGCACAGACAACACAGAGCATTCCAACACACATTGTTTTGATTTTGCTTAAAAGAAAAAGAGGTTTGCTGCTCTTCCTTGCCATTGAGCAGAAGGGATGTGAGGTATATGCCTATTCCCGTCTGTTTTGGCAGACAGGCATTTCCCTTTAAGAACCTAATCCTAATCAGGCAACTGTCAGTGTTTAGCCATCTTCTGCTCCACCAGATTTCTTGCTTGTTGACTGATTTTGGTTTACCTTTTCCCTAGCTTGTGACGCTTCAGTGTGTGCCCCTTGACACATCACCAAGGCATCTGAAGAGGCAAGATCAGCAGAGTATATCAGCACAGCTGCTCGGAAGGCGTCAGGTTTGATATCGGCAGGGATGTCAAACTGAGCAGCCACGGGTGAAGACAGTTCTCTTGCAAGAGCTCAGCCTGCTCCTGCCTGAAGTACACCCCACAGAGGCACCTTTGGTGGTTGGGACTGGCCTGAAGAGCATGAGGGAGGACAGTGCTCCTTTTTCTGCACTGCAAATACTCCTTCTCACTTCTCTGTGTTGCAGCCTCTTCAGCAAAGACTTGGGCGCAGAACCCAGAATCCTTGTGTTTGAGACTGTCCCTTTTGGGAATGACATAAGAAAAGTTCCTCATCTAACCCCTAGAAAGCAGCTGATGTGGACTGTGCTGGGCAAAACAACGCCACATATCCAGTGATCTCTGCTGAGCATGATTCACAGCCAATGCTTTTACAACCTGCTTCTTGTTTTGGAACAGCATCTAATTGGTTTTAAAGCACTGCAAAACTAGGTCAATTTGCCACTGGGCTTTGTAAGAGTCTTTAGCTAAATCTCTAGACTTTAGGTAGATGTTAATTTGAGCCAGACTTAGGAAAAATATATATTAATATACCCACAGTCTCATGTGAGAAACTTGTAGGCAACGATTTGGGATTCAGAGCCATCCTCCTATTCCTAAGACTAAATTCAAAGCCACTGTTTAAAAGCAAGCTTGCACATGCGGATGTCCTGATCTTTAATTAGGCAAAACTCCCACTGACATCAATAGGAGGTTGACTTGAATAAGAACTGCAGGATTAGGTCCATAATTTGATACCTGGGATTTGATTAAGCAGCTAAATTACTAGAACACTTTCCCCAAGAGTATAATTGCCTAATTAATTTTGAAAATAGCTAAGTTCAGCACTGACTATGGTGTACCTCTTGCCACGTGAAATGAATGCTGTTTAAGCCAAGTTGATGGAGCTATTTGCAAGGGCCCGTAGAGTTTACTTTGCAGTTAAGTAGTTCTGTTTATTTAAAGTTCAAAAATAGCCACCATTGTGTTAAAACATGGTGTTTCAGAAAATATGCTCTTGTAATAGACTTCTCTTGTAGTGTGGTTTGGCTGTTAGCATTTCAAATGTATTTTAAAGAGTAGTGCTCTACTGTGTCCTAATTCTCAAGTTCTGGCTGCTGTGATTTATTTGGCTGGTGGGAAAACACTGGAGGCTGGGGAAGAACTTCCTCTCTAACAGAAGAAGCTTTGAAAAGTTTGGTGTCTTATCAATGGTCTTATTTCTTTCTGTTTCTGGCATCCTAACATGCCTCTGGTAGATTATATACATTAAAATTAATGTATATTGTTTGCTTTTCCCTGAAATTTCAGTCTAACACTGTGGGCTGTAGTTGATACAGTTGCTGCAGAAGGACTTGTATTCACAACCAAAAGACTCTTTGCTTTGTTTTGGGGTGTTCTGGTGGTGTTTTTTCTTTGTTAACAGAGATCTTGTTATGCAAACGGAATAGAGAGACCATACATGGGCTTCCTAAGTGGAAAGAAATTGCTGAAGGAATTGAAATGCCGAGGAGAAGCTGTTCTCCCTAGATATATGTGTATGCTTTATGTATGTGTCTATGTATATAGACATAAATAATTAGACTTGTAGTTGGCATAATGCAAAGTGCCTACTCATGCTGTTGACACCTAATAATGCATGTTCTTCCATTCTCTCCATCTGAATTCTTAAGGCATTAGCATGGGAATTTTCCCTTTCTGGGGGTTGTAACAGAGCTCTAGAACTAGCTGGTTTTGTGACATGCTTCTTGAGTGGCTGGAATGGCCCTTATTCAGGAACTCCATCCAAGCATTTTCTGCAGAGAATGAAGCCATCAGCTGTCCTCAGAGAAGTGCTCCACACTGCAGCAACTCATAATGGTGAGTCTTGTGTCTTTGAGCCTTGGATTTTAACACACTTAAAGCATGGATAGGAGATGGATAGAAGCATAAATTCCAGCATATAACCATATGAAGTGGAATGCAGTCAAATTACTCTTCAGAGAGATAGGCTTGAAGCCTTTAGAAACCATTCTGTTCTTTTTTAAGGCTGTAAGAAGACTCGAGAGATAAAGAAGATGTTTCACAAGTAAGCAAGATGAAACTGCAGCTGCAGTCTGAAATAGGCTGAGGTCTGCAGTCTTGCTGTCTTTCAGAATGATGGCTTTTTGTTCTGTTCTGACAATGTCAGAGCCTTACTTATAAAAGGGTGCAAGTCCTGTACTCTTGAAAATGAGCAATTGGGTCCACCCAAAATAATGAGATGGTTTTGAAGACACGAAAGTTATCTTTCATGTTGAAACTGGGTCCTTTTGAAGGCAGTTTTGTCTTCGTTTGCCAACTTTAATTTGATGTTGAGCTCATGTTTTGATGATTTTCTATGAGGATTATAGTAACTTTTAGCTTTTGTTTCAAAAAGCAAATAAATAACTGTCTGTCCTGCAGCCTCTCGATTTGTGAAGCTGAGATTCTCTTAAACACTGTGATTTGGTGTCATTAATGATGACTATTGGTTAGAAGTGATTTGGTTTGGCATCCTCTGGGTTTTAAGTCAGATTTGGAGATCTCTTGAGTTGTTCCTCTCCCCAGATAGTATTGAATCTCAGTAAGACTGAAGAGATGCCTCAGTGATGAAAACATGGAAGGTAAGAAGAGAGTGCAAAGTCTGGTTATGATCCTTTAGGCTATAATTTGTCTCCTCATACTTTGGGAAGCATCGCACCCCTTCCCTTTGTGGCACTCTGCCCTCCTCTAGTGGTGGTTGGGCCACAGAGAGCCTCTCACAGTTCCTGGCAGTGAGTCTCTGGCTTGGGGTGATGTGGCTCTGGCTCTCAGACGAGAAGATAAGGAGTGGGATCTCTCAGTTCCCACTGATTCGCCTGAGTTCCTCACCTTATGCTTTGTTTTCTCCTTTGGACAATGCCAGAAGCTCCTTGTCAGTGTGTGAAACTCCGAGGAGCCAGAGAAGATGTGATGGTGGAAGTCTGACAGCTCCTATTAGCCATACTTTTAGTCTGGGTTTCTAAAATAGGAAATTAGCAAAGAACAAATATCAAGAGTTTGGGTTTTAATTTCTTCCTTCTCTTTTTTTAAATACAAACATAGAGAAATAGCCAAGTTTTGATTTCTCCTCAGATTTACACTCCTCTTTCTGTATCTGCGGACGCTTGAATAATCAAGAGTAACACCACAAAGGGAAGATCTCTGTGCATCTCGTTCTCCTTATTGTCTTGGCTCACTTGACCCTGTTGGGGGTGTGCCCTTTCATTGTATGCTGCTGTTGGGCCTGGGAGGGCAAACAAAGGGAAATGAGCTCTCTGTAAGTCCATGGCTTGCTCAGAGACCAGCTGAATTAGCTGGACCAGCCCTTGACTCAGCGTGGCTGTGTAAGGATGCAGCTCTCATGTGCCAGGGTCCTTTGCTTGCCTTCAGTATGTGTGTTGTACGGAGGGTGCAGCCAGTGGTGGGGATGCTTTCCTGAGTGACTGAGGAATGGGAACACTTGCTGGTCTTGAGGGGAGAGGAAAACTGAACTAGAACTTATTAGAGCTACTGAATCACATTCCACTACAACAAGAGGGCAAGAGCTGTTTTTTGCTGTGGTCCTTTTCACTAAGCAGGAAGCAGAAAGGTGCAGTGCAGTGGTCCTTACGACTGGCTCTGCTGTTCTGTGCTATTATCCCTGTTTTACTTTCAAGAAAGTAAAGATGGGTTTAATTAAGACTGTGCAGAGCAGGAATGGCAGCTCTGGATCTGGGGGGGCTCTGCCTCCCAGTGCACTGGACTTTTCCTTTCAACACAAATAAGGAAAGACCAGCTCCAGGAGGGTGACACATAGCATCTTTCTCCCTTAAATCCCTAATGCCCTTCCAGTAGCTGCCCTGGAGTGGTTTGTTTGTCAAAGACCTCCTTTCTAGCTGGCAGTCCTTTCTCCTGCCTCTTTGTAAAACCTCAGTGCTTTCCCTAGCCGGTGAAGGCACCATTGTGTTTAACAGCATAAATGTCTCTTGAGGCTTCAGCAAATGTAGAGTTTATTATGTTATTATGTAACTTGTATATTATTATTTATTTTAGGTGAAATACTTGATTTGTTATGTTTTATAAAAGTAAGGGGAGCTGCTGGATTTTGCTACTGTGCTTTCTTGTGCTTCAACATCAGGCAGGTCAAAACTGTCAGGGTTATCTGGTTCCTAAACTACCCCATCAACCTCTTTGGATGTGTGGGAATTTGGCTTTGCAGCATCAGTCTCTTTGAGGAAAGCAAAAGGGAAGATGAATGCTCCTAAAGAAACTTTCTTTGTCTTGAATCTGTATCAATTTCAGTGGGTTCAGATCTCTCCTTTTCTTGGGAGAGTGGAGGGAATGTTTCAGCTGAAGACTTCTAGAGCTGGGAAGTTTCCTAAGCCCCAGGCAAAACCTCAATCTGTGTACATTCCAATCTGCTTGTCTGGAATATGTGAGGAACTTCATTTTTATCTTAAAGCAATTTGAGCCCCTGGAGAGAAACACAAATCTCATCCTTCTCCCTATGAAATAAACAGGAGCAAATATGTATTGTAGATGCATTCTAGTACTTTTTATGCTGCCTTTTACTCTGCTATTAAACAGTTTTCAGTTTGGTTAATCCCTGGAGTGCAGAGAAAGTTGTGTTTAATTCGCTTGTGATTCCCCCTGCAAATCAGGCAGTAGGATTGTCCCCAAAGGAATCAATTTATTGGAACAGGGGTTATTTTCTAAACAATTTGCTTTGCCTTTATTGAAAACCTGTAGTGATGTATCCGTGTCTCTGTTATCTGTGGTGAATGACTGACTTCCAGCCTAGTCAGGCTGTGTTTAACTTCAGTTTCTGTTGGGCCTTTGCTAGACTGGGGAGCTCTTATCACAGTTTGGTTCCCACATAGGTGTGCATGAAGCGAGGCTTTGATAAGCTAATTCAGCCAGTGGTCTGTCACTAAAATGCATCTCTACATCCTTTATTAATCTGTGTGACTCTGCTCTCAGCTGCCCCAAACAGCCCTCTGCCAGTTTCCTCTCCCTTGCTGTGCTCTCTGGTTTGCCTTTAAATATCTTCAGGGGTGAGACTATCTGCATGTTTGTACATCACTGAGGGCCGGGGAGGGCCTCTGGGTACTGCCTTAATAAACCTGCTCAATAATAAAGTGCAGCAGGATGCTGCTGTAACAGTATCTTGGTGCACAAGTGAAGTAATTGAGAGCAGATCCCATTAGTCTGTCCCCTTGCGTTGCCAGCTGGGGGCACAGGAGTTGCTTTTGCACTGTGGCAAAATCACTGCCGTATTTCCTTTATAAACAGATGAATGGTTAGAATCCATGGCCCTTCCTTGTTGTTTTATCCCCCTGAAAAATACTGCTGCTGCCTTCTTGCAAGCTGCGAGAGATCCCCAAAGCTTGCCAGGGAGCAAAGCTCAGGGAGTTCTCAAAGGATGTTGCTGCTTTTCCCTCTCACCTCTTACAGTCTCTACCTTTCCTCTGTTCTCCTTTCTTTCTTCGCCAGCAAGGCGCTGTGTGCAGTCTTCTGTGAACCTTTGTGGGCCAGGTTTCTCCCGGTGCCTTTTTTCCTCCTCAGCAGCTGCAGAAGAGGCAGTGGATCTGAAGGGGGGAGATGTGTTTTATGACTTATGACTTTATAAAGTGCATTTTGCTATAGGACTGACATAGCTGGAGATTGAAGGCTCTCAAGGCCAGAAGAGACAGGGACCTTGAACAGGGGCAGGTAGAGGATGGATCTGCCCTCAGTGACTATCCCTATGCCTTGGAGCCACCCAGGGGCTGAGTGAGGTCACCTCCAGTCCTTGCTTCCCTGCTCGAACTGTGCAGTAAGAGGAGGGGTTAGTGCCAGGTGAGCCCAGGACCTAACTATGCTAAGAGCTGTTTGCAGTTCATTATCCCTCCAGAAGCCATGGGAGGGCTTCTGCATGTGAACGGGCTCCATTATCCAGCTGTTGATCTAAAGCCAGGCTTATTTTGACAAACCCACCTCTTCCTCCATGTCCTGGCTCCTGATGGCAGGAGTGTCA
Source organism: Loriculus beryllinus (assembly GCA_039877255.1). NCBI lineage: Eukaryota > Metazoa > Chordata > Aves > Psittaciformes > Psittacidae > Loriculus > Loriculus beryllinus. The sequence continues at coordinate 9,478 of JBCJKH010017484.1, forward strand.
GCACTTTTCCCAGTGTGAGGGAGATGGGCTTTATTGCACATTCCCTTGGCACTCCCTGGCTCTGTTAGATGCTTCAAATGGCTCTTTCCCACGGTTCTGCATTAGTCTCTGCCCCTTTCTTGCCTGTAGCCTCAGGGCTGCAGCTCTCCAGCCATCTATTTATATGGCCCTCATTTGTCTTAGTTTCTTTGGCACTTATATGGCTCCCATTGGCCCAGGACCTCAATGCCTCCCAATCTTTAATATATTTATCTTCACACATGCAGACACACAGGCATACCTGTGAGGTCAGGAAGTACCGTTGCTCCTATTGTACAGATGGAGGACATTAAATGGTAATTGGTTAAACTGGGAGCAAGTGGTGGTGGTGGTGGTGATGGAAAAGGGCTGCTTACGCATGGTACCAAAAATGGCATCACATCTGGGTGTGAAAGTCTCCCTGCTCATGCCTGAGTCTTGCAGCCAATGGGATTTCAGGTCCAATTCATGCCCTGTCCCTGTTCTGGCCTCTTCAGTCTTGAATCCTTTTTGACCCAGTGATACAATCTCAGGGGTAAAAGCTTCTGTCAAATTGCCCAGCCAGAATGGAGATGGAGGTTGGAATCCACTTAGTTTGACAGTGAAAGCAAAAGATCTTTTAATGGCAGGATCCCTTCCCTCTTGCTCACTGAGTTTGAAGCTCTTAGAAGGGGTTTGTCCCCCTCTTCTCGATGACTCCAAGGTGGGGATGCAGCCCGGCAATCCAAAACACAGCCATCGTCAACTCAGGGTTTGCTTTGTTTTGCTCTCTGAACAGACTGTCTGGGGCAGGAATTTTAGCAGCTCATACACAGCGATGCTGTTCTTTGGCAATCATTTTCTGTTACCATTTCCTAAAGATAGCAGTGCTGCCAAACGTAGCTCCACGTGCTTTTCAAACCTGAACAACGAGCAGTGCCTTCAGTATAGAGACAACGCTTGGCGCACTTCAGGAACTGAATCAAAACCCATTGGGGGTCAGTGGTAATCCCATTCCTTCGAAGCCAGCGGTGTTACTTCCTGTGCTTGAAGTTGAGGGAGAGTGAGGATGGGCTACAGCCACATTGGGAATGTGGGAATTGCAAGGGGAGAAGTCAGGTGCCTGGTTCTTGGGCCCATGCCTGGCTGAGAGACCACAGTGCCTAATTAGTGCAGCAGATGTTCTCTGTTAGCAAGGCTTTCCTTAGACGCCTGCACTAATGTTCTTGGTAGCAGCTAAGGAGAAAAGAGAGGAGGAAATTCCATCTATATTTAATTAATACTGCATTCGTATTTTATGGGGGAGAGCCCTTAGGTGCAGGAAGATTCTGAGTGAGAACAATAGCTTTGGAGTGCTGGAGCCGTTGTGAGGTGCTGAGGAGGTCAACTTTGGGTTTAAAACCAAACCCAAATTCCTTCCAGTATAACCTGGGAAAGCCCAGGAACTCTCTGCCCCTCATCTCCCAGCCTCAGGCTGAAAAGCAAGTGCCCAGCTTGCTGATAAAGCACATTTGGTTGGCTTTAATGTTGTCTAATATTGTGAGTAAAGAGGCTTGGTGTGCTGCAGACAAACATGACACTGATTATGTTTTCCTTTTGGTAACTTGCCAGGCTTGGAGAGGTTTCCTCTTCGATTCTCTGAGCTTACTCCTCTTTTTCAGCTGCATGCTGTGTTCCTTCTCTTCTGGCTTTCATGGGCACAGAGATCCAACATGCCATTGCAGCGGCCATCACATCTCCATTCTGCATGGTTGGGTTGCTGTGGCTAAGGTGGGTCCGAGGTGGACTGAAGGTTGGCTCTGGCGTCCAGTAGAGATAAAAGCATGTGGGAGGTGCTTGTTTGCTTGAGTGGTCTTTGCTGCTCTTGAGGACTCCTCAAGGCACCACTTGCTGAGCATCCGGGTGCGATGCTGCACCGAGTGATGCTGCACCAAGTGGAACTGAGGATGCTGATGGTGTTTTAAGGTTGAGCAGGAGGTACAGTGACGAGGCCAGCATGTGTCCTTCTCCCTGGAGGCTCCAATCGCACACGTAGATGGGTCATTGCTGCTGCTGTAAGGCAGAGGCTGAGCTCACTGCCTTACTGGCAGCATTCACCCCTATGTCCTCATTAGCAACAGACTTGGGCCAAGAAGGAGACATTTTAGAGTCCAGTCAGAGAAACATGAAAAATAGCTTTCTGAAAGCCTGTTTGTTGTAAGTCTCTTAAAAAATGATGTACACACTCTTCATGCTCTATTAAATACCATTGTTTTATTTAGTTAGCATGTTGCACAGTCCTGTCTGTACTTTGCAAAACACATTACATCTCATTCTCTGCGATGTTGTTAGACTCTGTGGTTTGCATTGTAATAAAAACGTGCAAACAATTATTACCCAAACAAAACCAGCTATGATTTATTCCTTTGTAGATCCTCCTCATTCTCCTTTCACTGATCCCACAGTTTTTCCTTGATGGTGTCCAAAATCCAGAGAGAAAGGGAAGCTGGAAGTCAGAAGCGTTTACCAACAGGAACGTTTCTGCCTTCCTCCAACTACAAAAGGAACATTTGTTGCCTCTAACTCCTCAGCAAACTGCCGTCAAAACAATTAGTGTTATTTTTCTATTATCCTCCTATTTGAGAGTAAATAGTCATTTCATGAATATGTTAATTAGCTGGTAGGTGCGGAAGATAAGTGGATGGGGTGTCTCCACAAATGATGATAAAGCTTCTATTGTATACAACAAGGATATTTCCCAAGTCCTTGGGGTCAGGCGGTTGCAGTTCAACTGCTCACAACCTGACCCGTTCCGCTTTGATAACTTAAAGATTTAACCAAAGTAACAGGCTTGTGCAAATGGAGATTTATTTCCCCTCTTTTTTAAAGGAAAAAGCATCCAGAACTGAGTCCTTGCAAAGCTGAACAATTAAACCCTGGTGTAGTAAGTTTTAAAGGCGAGCAGAGAAGGTCTGAAAAAACCGATGTAATTACTGCAGGGCTCTGCATCTGTGGGCTGTTATATATACATGGTATTTTTAGCTGTAAAGTAATACTGGGTTATTCCATTTCAATTGGGCTGTCTGCAGGGCAGGAATTACTTGTGAATTCATCTGTCAGTAGGAACTGCAGGTTACTAGATAGATATGCCGGCTTATTGCTTTTAAAATCATCCAAATATTTATTTTAGGGAGACTGCTTTGCTTTAGGCTCTGGAGAAGCAGGAAAAACGCTGGTTTTCCTTGTGGAGATGTGTACATTGAGGACACAAATTCCATATTCTGCAAAGTTGAATGCACCATTGTGCCAGATAATTAAAATGTAAATTTAAGTATCTATGCCCGCTTTGTGATTTCTTTTTTTTTTTAATACTTTTAAGTTAGTTGTCTTTTAAAACATGTGGTCAGCTGTTGTATTCACATATGGTCAAATGATCAAAGTCTGAACTCCTCTCTAATTGTCCCCTGCTGCTTGTCTGCTCTGTCCATGATCAAGGCCTCAGCAGGTGATAAGAAAGGCATGAGAACAGGCTGGAAGGAGAATGAACTACTGAGGGGCCCAAGCTGAAAGAAATAAAGACTTCCAGTACATCACCCTGACAGTAAAGAACCAAGGAAAAGTGAAGTCTGGTTAGTTCTTACTTTTTTTTTTCTTTCTTTCTTGCCTTTTTTCCCCCTTTTTGCTCCCCAGTCTGCATATATTTTTTTAAAGGCAGAATGCAAATGGGGGTAGTCTCTGTGTATTCTCAGCTCATATAAAAGACAGCACCAAACAGCCTGCTGCAGACATGTTTATTTACTTGCTAGAAGGAGGAAGCTGCTAAGTCACACAGTTTATAGTATTTCACATGTTTGTGGAAATCCTTGCAATTCTTTTCACTTGTGCTTGTCATTGTTTGCCTGGAGTTCACTTTGCCAGATGGTTCTTTATTGTCAGTGGTGTCCACACCTCGCTCTTGCATCACTTCAAGACCAAATGGTGTGAAGAGCTTTAATACTTAGAGGATTTAGTAACAGTAAATCCACACTTTGTGGAAGGTTCATTCTCAAGCTATTCAAGCAGGTCTAGCACTGATTCAGAGAGGAGGGAGTAGCTGACCCAAGGAATGAAGAGAGGAGGAAATAAATGGATTGCCTTTGCCATTCCTGTTTGTCCCCTGCTCTCTTGCAGCCGAAACACCAATGGAAAATTAAAGCTCTATATCAGCTTCAGGATGAGGAGTTAGTTAAAGGAAGATGCGTTGTCAGACATCCCCCACTCGCTCCATCAGTGTAGATGCATTCCTCCAGCTAAATTTCTTAGCCTTGCGGTAATGTATTTGCATGCATCATGTTTCTGGGACCACGTGAGGATTAATTTTTTACATGAATTTGCATGCAAATAGAGCACTCCCTTTTGGCTGCTGTTCGAGTCGTTTCTTGCCTGTTTGCAAACACTGTCACTCAGACGGGAGAAGTGCGATTGCCCCATTTTACAGCTGAGGAGGCAGTGGCTGGCTGAGAAAGCAGTAATGCACAGTCACTCAGACACGAAGGGCTGTGGGGCAATTCGTATTTCATTATAAAAGTGAGGTTTGAGTACTTATTTCTTTAATCTCGCAGATAGCTGAAGACTATTTGTCCAAATGTCTACAGCAGTAAGATTGGGCAGGGAGAGTGTGTGTCTGTGCATGGATAGGGAGTACTTTAGCAGGAGGCAGGTGGGAGAGGATTTAGAGGTTATTATAGGAAAATCCTTCTGGTGATCAGACTGTTGGATGGCTGCTGGAAAATAGGCAAACAGGTTAATGGGGTATCCCCGCAGAGAGAAAAGCACACATCACATCTCTGCTGCAGTCCCTTCAAACAGGCAGAGCTGTGTTTAGTGTCACATGTTTCTTCCAGGGACAGTATGGCCGCCTCCAAAGGGTTTTCCTTGTGGGCTGTGTGGGGTTTAAGTTTACGAGTGGGCTCGTGGTAGAAGGGGAGGCTTCTCATAACTTTGATGGTGGAAAAAGAGGAATGCGATCACATCTCTGCACAGGGCAAAGAGTGAGAGGGGCTTGAAACAAAGAGTTGGGAGCATTTTGACCGTGAAGATTTGTGGAAGGCAGGGCCTCAGTCCTGCTGGGAGCTCTGCTGGAGAGTGTCTGCCTCAGCACTGACCCACAGAAGTGAAGTGCCCCATGGAAATCTCACTGCTTCCCTTCCCTCCCTCCTGGGTTCCCTTCTGGGATGGGAGCTGGTTCCACTTGGTCATGCTCAAGTGACTTCCTGAGCTGGGGTCGGTGGGAGTGCACTGCTGAGGAGGTGAAGTGCCACCACACGCTACATCTAACGTGAGAATAGGCAGAGCTGTTTGCTGCTGAGCGCAGTGAACAGGGAGGCTGCCAAGTGAGGGCAGTGAAGCAGGGTGTGCAAAGGAGCTTGAGAGACAGCTAGAGGTTTTGTGAGGGGTTGGGTGGGGAGGTGAAAGGATGCGGTGACAGTAGGGAGAGGAGGGGATGAACGGAGCAGGCAGGCTCGTTTTCATAGCAAATACAGGGAAGCATATTCCTAGTGCTTTCCCTGCGCATTCAGGCTCTGCTTTTATAACGCAGGCAATGCCAGGCTATCAGCCTGTCAAAGTTCCTCTCACTTGTCCAGCCCATCCATTCCCAGTGTAAATGGAACCTGAAAGGATAATGCTGCATTTCTTGCTATTTGCTTTACAATCCACAGTGACTCCAGAGCAGGCTGTGGAAGGAGCCCAGACCTGGCTGCTGCATTTCTTCCACTCCTGCTGCTGAGTTATTGCAGCTTCTTGTCTGCAGTGAAAATGACTTTTAAGGGGGATTGTTGTATTTGCTCCACTTCTCTCCACCATCCTACCACATACATTGAGTTCCTGTTAAATACCCTGCACAGTGAAGGCTGCAAGATCCCGTTTGGTCTGTGAGCTCTTCGTAGGCATCTGAGAAGAGGTGGAGTTCTGCCAGCTGGAATAGTTCCTTCATGATGACTTGGGGTTTTTCTCTCAAGTGGGTTTGACTCAGCTGCTTCTGTCTCCTCCGTTTTGAGACCAACTTCAGAAAGGTATGCTGGGCACATGGTTTATGTGCCCTTGTGCTGGCATCTAAAGCAATCAGTACAAGGAAGCGTGGCTTAACAGACCTGGCCATTGAGAATTTGCCTGTGCCTCACACATCCTGTGCACTACTAGATCCATCCCTCTGTGGGGTGCTGCTGGCTGAGAGATGGTCTATAACCCTTCTGTCAGACTTTGCCATATCCTAGTGACCTTCCTGTAAATATTTATTGTCCAGGACATCTAGAAGTAGGAAAGAAGACCTACCATGATGGTGGGCATAAAAAGGAACAGAGGCAGCCAGATTTAACCAGCTTACAAATTATATCTTGTCTCATTTGGTCCTCTGTTTCCTTGGGAATAAAACTGGCAGCGTCCAAAGAGAGCTGTTGAGAGTCACCTTTACATATGGAAC
>JBCJKH010017487.1:0-11925 GCA_039877255.1 Loriculus beryllinus
AATGACTAGCACATCTGCCTGTGTCAGATGCCACTCCAATGAATGCTCTGGGAAGCTTGGGAGATGCAAGCAGAGAAGAACACCTTGATTTCCGTCTCTTGATCAGGACTGTGAGGCAATCTAAAAGGTCATAGTTAATCTGGGGATGCCCAGAAGCAGAGTCTTAGGCAACCGATGCACTTCAACATAAAACCAGGATACTTAAACATTTTAAATGCCTCCGGTGTTCAGTGGTATCCTGGTAAGAGACATAGTCTGTCTGTAAGCAGGGTATAGACACCAGTACTTAACATTCTTATGATGTTCTTTTCCAAATATACATGTATTTCCAGTTTTGATGAGCATCTGCTTCACCCACAAGCAATGCTAGTGGTATGAAAGTATCTGTCATCATTCTGAGAGACCCTGTCCCTTTCACTACCTCTCAGAAATATTGCAAGTCCAACTCCTGAAAGGTGCAATTCTGAGGGCCTTTAAAGGACCCATGAGTAAAGTAACATTGAGAGAGCTGTAGAGAAGCCAAGGTGGCTTTATTACACAGTTCAATGAGTGCCTGCACACTCCATGTCTCCTGCCAACTCTATTAGCTACTTGCCCTGAGAAATAATACATTTGGAAAGAAAAATAAAAAAAACAGTCTATGTTCAAACACCTTACAAATATCCATTTAAATATATTCCTACACAAATTCCATATGTTGACAACCTTGTATTTGAGAAGAAATGGCATTTCCTAATCCTCTATTTGATTTTCTCTGTTATGGACTAAATCTAATTGGGTAGATTGGTCTAAACCTTGGTAAAAGATGGTGTTTGTCTTTGTTAATCCTGCAGAGCACCCACAGCTCAAAAAAATACCAAAGTGTTCATCCTAGCAAATAAATTCTGGGTGAAATGGGCCCCATGCTAATAGCCGATCTGATCATTTCCTCATGTGGGAAAAACTACTGAAGAAACTTCATAGAGTTTGAGGAGGGTTGTTGTTTATTTTGGTTTGCTTTGGTTTCATTTTTCTTATTCCTTCAGTGGTCCTCTTGCACAGGTTTTTCAGCTATCTTAATTTCAGAAGATGAAGGGATGTTCTCATTCTTCCATGAGTATGTTGTTTGCATAGTGAGCTCCACGGGTTCCTCAGTTTCCTTACAAAGCTCATCTAGAGACCTCTGGGTCTCGTTAGGGCTGGCCATACGACTGTGTAAAGTCATTGTGCCATCGGGCTGCCCTGATGTGAGTTGTGTCCTACACTCATGACGTAGGCATTTCTGCCTTTGCAGAAAGTAACCTGCTGAAATAGAAGTTTGAGGAACTCTGTTATACACTTGCTGGCATGTCTTATCCTTCTCTAAGCTGACTGCAAGATCATCTTTAGCATCAGTCTTGGCTGACATTACTCTTCAGTATTGTGAACAGCCTGATCTTATTATCCTAAGGTAAGCAAAGTCTTAAAGGAGTAACATTTTTGCAAAGATGAAGATAACATAGGAAATCTAGAGCACCTTTGTACTACTTATTTGCTTGTAGGCCATGAATATTTATTTGATCCATCTAATCCACCCCTGCTCAAGGCAGAGGGGATGATCCATGCGTGGAAGGCTTTGGTGGCTTAGCTGGCAGCTAAGCTCTGAAGTAAAGCTATCCAGTTCTGTATATTCCCTTTCCTGGGTCTGGAGGCTTACCGCAAGCCAGATATTTGTAGGACTGACTCTTACTGTGTGTCTTCTCTTTAAAAGCCTCCCCTTCCTGCTTGTGAAATAAATTTATCATGTTTTATAAAAGGGGAGATTATAGACTGAGGATTCTGTTTTTCCTCTTACCAAGTTAGTAAGCAAATTAACAATGCTGACTCACACTACGTGCCATGAATGCATAGCTACCCTTTTTGGTTTTTCCCTTTTTAATTCAAATTCAGTTTGATTTAGAACAGTTTTTTATGTCAGTCTAAGTTGTCTTAAGTTATTCCTTGCTGATGAGTAGGCCACAGTCACTTCAGTAGACTCATATAACGTAAATAACATATTCTCATTTTAGCCACGTTTATTGTGTTAATTTACCTTTTCAATCTGTTGGTGATCACCTGTTGCTCAAAAATTGATTGTGCTTTATCCATGTTATTTTTAAAATCCATTTCCCTGTATTTAGTAGATTTTTAAAAATGAAGGATTTATTATCAATCATGACACCTTCCATGTTTGTGTTAAGCAGAGCAAAATAAACTGAAGGTGGGAAAACACTTGCACACCAAGGCACGAGCTGTCCAGTTAGCTGCAAAACTTCAGCTGTAGTAATCTCTTCTTGACTATTGAGAATCATTTTCATTCCTTGTGAAACTGGGATCTCAGTTAGATAAATCAATCATTTAATCCAGTGTGCTACTTCTTACCTCCCAGTCACACAAATACTGTGTAAGGATTTTAGTCAGGTAAGTGTCCCTTTATAAATTATAATGAAATTACCTGTTTGCATTGCGGATGATGTCTAGTGACCGCTGAGGCAAAGACGGATAATAGTGGGTAAGAATTAGGACTTTATTTTACATGGCTGACTAGCCATTGACCGTCACTGGCATTGTGGGATTGTTCAGTTGCTAGCACAGAATACTTCCTCTTTGAAAGAATTAAAATAAGAAAGGCTGAGTATTGAATAAAAATGCACATTTCATGAAGTTTTTCAAGATAATTACTGGTACTAAAATTTGGGGGATTTTTTAGGATTCAAAAACTTCTTGCAAATAAATTGCTGATGAACTGAATGTACATGAAGGGCTAATTTTGACCTCCTTGAATAATGATAGCGCTAACTTGGTACTCTCTTTTTGTGCATATGTAATGAATGACTTTTTGTACTACTAGACTAGATCTAATTTGTAGCATTCTTTCATGTTCCAGGCAGCCGAGTCACATTTTCACTCCTAAGCATAGAATTAAGATTATACCTATCCCTTATATTCGCCTATCAAAAGGATTTTGTGATAGCATGATGAAGAATAGCGTACTGAGGTACATTTCAAGGATCTGTGTGTAAAACTGGTTTCATTTTTCCTTTTAAGCATCTTTCTAGAGGTTCTTTTTAGAAGAGCTGAATGCTCAGCAAAGGTGCCATTTTGTCTTAAAAAGAAAAATTACTCGTTTTTGCAGATAGAATTATTGCCACCCAAATGATAAGTATTCAGCCTTGCAGAGACTGTCTAAATAATGCATCTCAACTGTAACACAGAGAACTGTCTTTGTCCAAATTAATATCCCACAGTTCTTGGGAACCTCATGTAAAATCCAGTTGTATCAACTAGAATTCTTCCAATAGTCTCTGGAAATTGCTAGAATAGGTAGCTTTTTTTGTTGTGGTTTCATCCAATGCAATGCTTTGCACAATTTACTTTTTTTTCTTTCCTGTTTTGTTTTGTGTTTTTGTTTATTTGTTTTTTGTCAGACCAATGGGATTGGTTTGGTTTGGGTTTTTTTTTCTGCTGTTTCATTTCTATGTTTTTTTATCATTAAGCCATGTATTCTCAGCAAAGGAGTCTGTTTTTACTTCTGTCAAGTTTTTACTTTACGTTTACATCTGTCCTATTTCTCTGGGAAAATACACTGATTTGTGAATTTTCAGTGACATTCAAAGAACCTTGCATTTCAAGCTGGTTTTGTTTTCTTACAATACTTCTCCTACCCACAATCTTGGAGTGGGACTGGGACAGAAAACGCTTTGAAGTCACTGATGTGAAATTCTGACATCAGTAATTTTTAATAATTTCCGTAACAGAAAATCTTCTTCTATGCTTATGATAATTCTAGCTGAGGTAGAGTTAATTTTCTTCATAGTAGCTTCTATGGGGCTGTGTTTTGGATTTGTGCTCAAATCACTGCTGACAGCACACCGATGTTTTTAGCTACTGCTGAGCAGTGCTTACACAGATCCAAGGCCTTTTCTGCCTGTCACCCCACCAACAAGTGGTTGGGGGTGCACAAGAAGCTGGGAAGGGGATACTGCTGACCCCAACTGACCGCAGGCGTATTCCACACCATATGGCACCGTGCTTGGTATTTAAAACTGGGGAAGAAGCACGAAGGGGGTGGACACTCAAAGTGATGGTGTTTGTCTTTCGAAGTCACAGTTATGCGTGATGGAGCCCTGCTTTCCTGCGGGTGGCTGAATCCCTGGCGGCCAATGGGAAGTGAGGCATTAATTCCCTGTTTCCTTTGCTTGTGTGCGTGGCTTTTGCTTTACTTGTTAAACTGTCTTGATCTCAACCCAGGAGTTTTTTCACTTTTGCCTTTCCAGTTCTCTCTCCCATCCCATCTGAGGGGAGTGAGCAAGCGGCTGTGTGGGGCTCAGTTCCTGGCTCAGTCTAAACCACAGCAATGGTAAGCAGGAAACTAGTGGGAAAATATATCCAGCTAGTGGGCCAGTAAGAATCTTGAAATTCTCTTTGAAGGTCTCTGCTATGTCTTTGGCTTTTTATGATCGCACCTTCACATAAATGATTTAGCACCATGTTCACAGATAGAGGATGCCTTGGATACATTTGTATGAAGGTGTTTTTCGATGAATATTTGCGTTGAGTCCCAGCTACTTCTCTCCATATTTTATTTTTTTTTTTTACACTTTAGAGTAACCGGGGAAAAAAAATCAAAATGAAAGAAAAAACCAATCTAGGAGTAGAGCTATAAAACTTCTGTAGAGTCAACCATTTAGTGTTTAGGGTAGTCTTCAAGCAAGTTCAGAGTCTTTGTAGGTACCCTTTCTCCTAGTGTAGGTTTTTTCCATGGGCTCGGTGACCAGCTTGTTATGGAAACGTTGGATTCAGTGTAGGACAGATGATATGATCAGAACTCCAGGGACTATCTTATCTGTAGATGTGTATTGGGCACTTCAAGTAGTGTCTTGGCAGGGAGTAGTCCAATTACTTAAAAATACACAGGTTCTCCTGAACTCAGTGGCAACAGCCAGGGGCAGTTCTTTCATCCAGAGATCTGTAATTCTCTTTCTCCAACACTTTCTGAACTCAAGAAGCTGTGTCTTGTGCATCACGATGGCTTCCTCATGACTATTCTGTTTTTAAGCCCGCAATGTGCAAATTTCAGTCTTTAGTGGCTGTTTCTCTAGGAAAATACCTGTAAATAAGTGTAGGCTTTTACTGATATTCACTTATATGGTGTGTAGAGTTGAACTATAGTTATCCTGTTACCTTGGTGCAAGGATAGGCATAGGTGTTCTTTCCATGTAGCCTGAAAGTTGGATACCTAATACATGAGTTATCTCTATCCAGGTGTGTGCTTGTCTTCGGATTTAATAGTATTCTGACAGCAACTGCAATCAACTTTCAGGATGTTTTTGGGATTTTTTTAACTTGCACATAGAAGTTATCTAATTTTATTGTAAATTATACAGAATGGATCACAAAACTTGTGAGGAGAGTATTATATTCTATAATATTTGACTATGATGAAATTTGCAGTGCAGACAACAAATTATGAATAGAAAACATTTCACAAGCATTCCATACACTAACACAATGCATAAAGTATGTATTTCTAGATGATGAAATGATTATTCATATACTGTAAATAGTGATTTGTAGATAGTTCATAAGAAGAAATTTATTGCTATTAATTTATTGCTGTAGATATTTCTCTCAGTTCAGTGGCTCATATTGTGGGCAGGATTTAAATTAGTAATCAGTACTGTAAGTGTTTGAAATCCATTGAAGATGCCCTTGGAGCATTCAGACCCCCTCCTATGAGAGTTCTTAGCTTATTCTGGTCTTTTCATGATTGGTTTATGTGTTTCTTACTAGTATTTGCAGAATGTTCTTGATGGCATTTATGTTTATTATGGACAAAAATACTACATTAACTCTTAAAAGCAGCAGGCCATGATTTTCTTTAATGTAATATAATTTTTATGGTTAAGCTTAATCTTTATTAGCATTTGTAGCTTTTCCTGCAAACAATTCTCAGTATATAATTAGATTGTGTTGACTGCTGCTTCTTGTTCCAGCTGATGATTAGAAATTTTACTGAATTCAAAACATTTCCAGCTCAAGGAAAAAAAAATCATTTACACACTAGTATGTGCTTGGATCCTTTGTCCTAACTTTTTATTGTTTCAAATAGATGCCTCTGAGCAAACCGAATGTGCTAATAAATAGGATAGATACAGAGAACTATCAAAACCAAGCTGAAACACCTACAGAAAAGCAATCAAAAACATTTGCCAGTGCTCTGGAAAATTAGACATTCATTGTGAAGTCACTGCACAGTGTAAATGTGAAGCAAAAAGATTACTTACATGCAAAATGAATTGCGTCATAAGGCTTCATTTATAATCTGAACATTTATATAAAGGCCTAATATTCTCCAAAGAGATTAAATTCACCTGGATATCAGTCTGTGGTATGACTTCAGAAAACAAAATATACTGATTCACAAGTGTTACAAAATACAGCAAGTAAGCCATGATCCTAAGGCACTAAGAAAAGCTTGCAGTACTGTCATAGGAAATTGCATTCACTTGCAAAATTTTTGCTAGCGTGAATGGATTGAGTTTTATTGTATAAATTAAAAAGGAATGTGTAACAGGTTGGGAAACGTGGAATTTTAGTCTGGTGCCAGCCCAGATTTCAAGTCTCCATGTTCTTAAGAGTGAATTTCTGGCTGAGAATAACAGTGTGCGAGGAGGAGCAGAAGAGGAAATCCTTGTGTTGATGATGAAAAAGCATTTGGAGAGAGCATGAGGCTCCCAGTGTCATTGAGAAGCCAAGGCAGCCTGCAGCTGAACAGGGACAACACTTTTTAGCCAAGAGTAAACAGAGCTGTTTGTGGCAAAGGTTATACAGGAAGGGATAACGTGGAGCAGTAAGTGTAGCTTTGGTGGCAGAAGGACATCCCACTTGATTGCATCAATTGGTGTTCTAAGACAACTATTTATAACATTTAAAAATAGTGTGTGAAATTGCTGTAAGCGAGTTCTTTAGCACATGAGCAGGTGAATCACTGTATGCATGTGAAAAAGAAAATAGGGTTTTGCTTGTTTTATCAAAAAGCCAGGAGAGTGTTTCCCCCCACATGCAACTCACAAAGTCTTATTAAAGTCTTATTACTTATAATTACTTACTTATTACTTATGTTTAAAGTCTTATTACTTCTAAAGTGTAATTTATGTGCACTCTGTCAGTTGTGTACCCAGGGGCTGGTCAGTTGTGGCAGCTTTTTAATAGTTTTCAGTACTAAAACAGAAGTATTGTAACACCACCAAGTACGGAAGTGCCCTGAAACCAGGAGGTCAGTGGGATTTCATGGAGGCATCATTCACCTCAGGTGACTGGTACTGTTGAAACCTGGAAAAAGTGCTTTGCCTCAAAGCAGCTTAAGGTTAAATAGAAGCAACTCAGGGAAGAGGACAGTGCTTGACTTGCAGAGCAACCTACAAAGCCTTCATAGGGAGGGAAGGGAAGGAGAGGAATGACTTAGGAAGCAGCTGAGTTAAATCTTCACCAAAAGGGGATCATTTACATGAAAAGGCAGGGATAATATAGCAAAAGGAGAGAGAGGAGAATAAGGTCCTGGCTATGGAAAAAGAGGTGGCTTGCTTGGGGGGATTGCAGCAAGCAGGCGATTATGATGGCAGATGATAAGGGACAAAGTGATGAAAGTCTTTAATGTCACTACAGCTCCAGCAGCTGCTCCTGCTGGTTTTGGGGTTCTGATTGCCTCTTCCCAGCACCCTCATATATTCAATGCCACCCTCTTACTAATCACTGCAGATTGCCCCAAAGCACCTATGTCTGAAAATGGTCTCCTGAGTTTAAGAGAGATGCCAGGCAGGAGAGAGAGCCCCAGCCACATGCACATCTTTTATTTCCCTTCCCACTACCATTTCAATATTCTTATATCACTATATAGGACCTGCAGGTGTTCCCACTGGCACAATCTCTGGCTGTAGTCCTAAAGCAATCTGGGCATCACTGCAGCTTTACATTTCCAGAAACAAAGCCCTCTTGCGCAACTATGGTGTGTCCTTATTCTGTTAGGTCTTTTACTGCCTTGGATCCCTGTCTGATTGGAATTGGGTACTTCATGGACAGAGTCATTTGTGTTCAGAGCTTCCTCCCAGCGGTGTTGTGAGTCTTATTGAAGAACAGTCTTTCTCATTTTCTGGAATCCCAACTCTGAAACAAGTTCTTAGCAAAAATGAGCACAGTAGAGCACCTAAGGAGGCTGTGATAGAAGCTAAAGCTAGAGAAAATTAAGGTAGCTGGGTAGTGTTACAGCAGTGCTATTGTTTTCTGGGTCCCAGTTTAATTTATATCTATGTACGTGTCCTGAACATTTGTGGGTTGATGTAAGCTCACTGGAAGGCAAGTGATAACACAAATACAGATTTGGAATGGGGAGCATGATGTCTGTTCTTTGTTCATTCCCTTGGTATAATCTGCCCAGTCAGATATGCTCATGTCAAGTTAGAATATGAAGCTTATGTTGTCCTGCGTGCTTATCCAACACACGGATGGGCCACTATAAAATTCACTGATTTTTTTGTTCTTCTGTCTTTAACACTTTTTGGATGGGAATCCTGCTGTGCCAAAGTTTCCATTGCCCAAGGCATTTGTATACCATAGAAATAAATAAAACTGAATTTCTGTAGTCCTTCCAGTTGCAACACCCTCCACTCTGTTACTGTGATAAATGTGGTTTGTTTTTTTTTTTTTTTACTTTGCTGAATCTATGTTCTTTACTAAAAGAATCTGAATCAATAATGCCCAAAGTTGTTTAATTTTAAAAATCCACTTTTCTTAAAGATAAGCTTGTTTAAAATGTGATAATCAACATTCTACTGCTGATTGCTGTGAAGTGTGAATCTGGAGTAAAAGTCTAGAGGTACCTAGTGTGTGTGAGAAAAAGGAAAGGGGGCAAAAGCAAAGTTTATAACGGCTCAAGTGTAGGGCCAGAGTCTGGGCTGCTTTGCAATCTTTCCTCAGCACACTGACTTTGTCATGTAACTTGGGGCTGTTAGATTTGAGTGATTGCAGATCCCCAACCTTGTGCCTTGATCCTGAGTGAAGACAATTCTTGGCTTGTCTTAGAGCCATTTGTTGATGTGGAGGCCATTTCAGTTGCATGGAGGCAGCTGAACAAACTCTTCTCTGAATGGTATTTCAGAACATCAGCATCTGTTTCAAGACCAGCAAGATCCGTAGTGTGCCTGTCAATACCCCCTTTCATACTTCTGTCCACTTGGGCTGGTATATCTTGGCCTCTTGAGGGAAGACCTTCAGAAAGATTTTCTCAGCATGTGTGCACACCCACATCTCACAGAAAAGCCCTGTGTCACGTATCTACGTTGAGGATTAGAGTACTGTGGCATTTTGATGTGATATCCTTCGATTTGTCTAAAACATCTAACTGGAGGGCATTTCTTCCAGGTGTGGTTCTTAGCTCAGTGAGCTAATTCACTCTCTGAAGTGGAGTGTCCATCTCCAAACAATTAGAGAAAGAACCCAGAACAAGTGGGCCCCTGGAGTTTACATGGTGGTGTGAGTCCAGGCTGTTGCCTTTCTTAGGAAAGAGGTATCAGCAGTAAGAAATAAATATTCTGAATCAGGTGTAATGTGATTTGTCTGGTTTCCTGGGAAGTTATCTGTGATGACATACGTTGCTCATTGTTGCTTCTGTGTTTTGCCACAAGCAAGTTAATTTGGGTTATATTTGGAGTCTTAGAAACTTACAGCAACAGTTTTGGAGGAGGGAAAGGGACATGTGCTCATGATATGCACACTTAAATTATCCCACTTAAGAAAGTGGGATACACCAACAAAAAATCCCAGAAGACTGTAGACAAACAAAGCACAGAGATAGGAAAGAGCCTCTGAAATAAACAGGGAATTTTCATGAGAAATTTCTGAAAGGGCAGAGGCTCAACCTGGCTACAGCAGTATGTCATCTAATTCTTAATTGTTCTGCCTGAGAAATACCTTATTTTATTTAGCTGAAGATAAGAGAATGCAAGATAGAGATTCTTTCTCATGGGCAGAATCAAGCTGAGAAAGTGAGAAAATTAAGCCAGCTTGTCTGCAGCTGCTATGAATCAGAGCTTATAATCACTTTATAAAAGCTTGGGCCATTCTCAGTGATACACAAATGCCCATTTAAGATTTTTCTATTGACTGGAAGTGACTTGGCTAAAATGGTTAACTCTCAGTTTTTGTTAACATGCATTTACTTTTCACACATGTGAGCAAAGTGACTAAAAAGGCACTGATACTGAGGAACCAATTGAAGAACCCTTCTAGCAAACAATCATTGATACTTAAATCTAAGAGACTTTTGAAACACATTTCAGTCAAGAGGAGTCATGTAAATGGCCTTATAAAATACGCAAAAGATAGTGAAAAAACCAGTATCTCCATTTTGTGTTGAGCATAGATCAGGCTTCATTTAAGCTGTCTTTAACCTTGAAGTAGGTTTGAATAGAGGAATGATGGAAAATGTGTAAGATTTCTGAGCACTTTCCTTCTCAGAGGAAGGAGGACTGCCATTTGCAATTCAGCAGTTCTGATTTAGCATTGTATAATTTGAAGTGATCCAGCCAACACTTTCCAAAACAAAGGGAAGCTGCTTTACATTTCTTCAGCAAACTTTCCATCTGTTTAAAGTGTTAGACGCTTAAGCTCTAGCCATGCAACAAATTTATCTGGTGTCATTTTTTGAAACACCTCCATTCAGACGTATCTTAGAGAAGCAGTCAGACACCTTCTTCCTTCCCCTCCAGGACTACCTTTACGCACAAGCAAAAACCCTAAAAGCACCTTTGAGATTGATTTCAGCAGTTTGTGGATTGATTCCTCCCCTGATGGCCTAGGGAGATGAGAGGAGGCTGAATAATAACAGGTTTCACGGGGGTGTAAGGCAAGACATACACACCAAAACTCTTCCTGAGATAGGAGACAAAGAGGAAACACGCTTTGTGAACTGTCTGCCTTACCCAGCAATGTGAGGTGTGATGCATGGAAATGAATACATACTAAGAACACTGCAGAATAGTGCTTAGTCTGTGTGAAGTCACAGAGCCAGAGGCTGGGTACCTATAACCACCCAGGAAGTTCAGTAATAATCCCTAAAGACTATTACATCTGAAATGCCTTATTGATGTTATGTAACCAAAATCGTAACTTAAAAAGCTGGAGTCACAGTGTGTATTTGGCTTAGTATAATGAGTGCAGAAACCTGTTTGCAGTTTCATTTGTACCTGAATTACTGTGGCCTATCCCTGAGTCAGGAAATAAGCCAGAAATTGGAAAAGCTGAGTGAAGGATTTACGTATTTAAAGATCTCTGATAACCTTGTTGTAACTTTAAAACCTGTAAGGAAATGTGCACCTGCATAATGAAATGTATCTTTCAAGTTTCATAGCAATATTAGTATATTTCTACTTTTTCACCTCAAGATGAGTGCTTGGATCTCATCGTGCAGAAAAGGTGGGTAGTGTCCATATGCAAAACAAAAAGCTGATCAAGATCCATGCACGAAAAGGCCATGCATTCAGTTAAGCATCTTTTACCATGCTGTACTACTTAGCATATTTTGTAGTCTATTCAGCATACCATGATGGTTAGAAATACCTATAAATATACATTTTCTGATTCAAAATGAGCAAGAACAAAAACTGTAGCTTTGAGTTATAGCATTTGTATTACATAGGAGTAGTAATATGGCTTAAGAGTTTAGTTCTAACTTGCATAGAATGATGATATGTTGGACTGTTTGTATTAGTGTTCTTTGCAAAGGATAAAATCCTCATCAGAGAAGCATTTGATAGCCTAGTCTGTTAATTTCCAAGTTAAAAAATAAAGGTAAGATGGATTTGATTTTTAAAAGCTTGAACAACAGCAAGCATTCTTCAGTAACAGTTATGCCATGTAATTAAGGCTGCA
>JBCJKH010017487.1:15138-27542 GCA_039877255.1 Loriculus beryllinus
TTGAACTTAACATTACTTAAAACTAATTCTAAAAGTTTATATATTCCATTTTGTGATTTTGTGCCCCCCTTGTTTCAATATCCTTTCACAGACTTTCAATAGAGTTCTGCAGAGTCTAGGATGGTGGATTTTAAGAAACTCCATATGTATTGCTTCCAGACGTAAAATTTAAAGATTAAATGAGCTCTGCAATTAGTTTAAGTTTAGTGTAGAAATAGGTTGAGGCTTTTTGTGTTATTTTTTCCCTTAGATATCAAGTATATTGAGCTTGATGCACAGAAAGCCTGAAGCCAAGATTTACTAGGTGTTTCCAGATATAGGAAGATAGATAAGACCTATTAGATCACCTGGTCTGCAGTCCTGAGGAGATAATGCAAGATGATGCATTTTCACACTTGTGCTTCCAGTTGATCCTGGAGGTCTCTGCTGGAGGCCTCTTAACTGTGAGAAAAAAATAGATGCATCTTGCAAGGCACTTAAAATGCAGAGCTCCCATCTTACTCTGCTATTTTGAATTTCCTGGATAGACAAGTAATGCGAGGGGAAAAAGGAGGATTTAGTGGTCTGGTCAAGTCACCACAGCTTCTCCTGTCTCTACCCCAACTTAGCGTGTGACCCTGATAGAATAGAAATGCAGCTGCAACAGTGGGGGTCGCCAGTCAGAGGGAAATTAGGACTCCTGAAGTGGGACAAGGTGTGAAGCAGTCTGTTAGAGAGCTTGGAAACTGATGTCAAAAATGATCAGAGAGCTCTGATGACCATGATATTTAACAATCAAAAGAACAGCAAGGTTATGATAACACTCGCATGCTTTCTGAGCAGAAGGGTGGGTGACACTGGCTTAATGAGATAACAAGAAAACCTGTTTTGTTGTTATTGATGATTGAATTATGACAGATGTAAATATTGATTTGTTTTTTTTCCCTAAAAAGTGCAGATACAGTGCAGTTTTAGAATAGAAGTTTTGGTAAATGTCAAAAATGAGCAGTGTTTTGTGCTTTATTTGTTTGTAAGTTTCTGTGGCACATTATGAAATGCCCTGGTGTGAGTTTGCTTCCATTAGTACTTGTAGGGATTAATATGGGGACAAGGGGAATATTCTGGGTAAGAAAACAACACTGGGAAAGAAGGGCACTACACAACTCTTGATTTATTCTCAGTAACTGGCAGTCTGGCGTGGTGTGTCATTCTGTACTGAGTGAACACCTCAGCAAGAGTTCCACCTCCTCTCTGTGAACCTGGTACTTAAGCCAATTAAAAGTGCACAGAGCCAGCTGTAGCATGTGCTTCTAATGTATACCCTTAAATTGAATTATTAGCCTTCAGTCATGCTGAAGCACCATGTAGTTTGTTAATCAGGCATCAGATTTGTTTCTTTTTTCATTCATGCTATTTGCAAATAGAAAGATAAAGTTTTCCCCTTGGACAACTCACGAGAGGAAGATTTCAGATACCATAGGATGTGTCCGCTACTCTCACTGGTACTTTTGTAGTGCATTGTAACAGTGTGGTGTATAAAAGCCAGAAATTATCAGAATAATGCAAGTATTATCAGAGAAGAAACACATCCACATTCATATAGATATCTCTGCAGATAAATAGCTACTGTTTCCAGGAAGGATGGATGCCATTGCAAGGGCTGTAAAATTTTGAGCCAATGAACATGAATGGCTGTATTAACTCAGTTTTAAGAAAAATAATGTAACAGCTCTTTTCTGCATCTGCCAGTTTGCAGGGTTGGTATTTCTCATTTGCAGTAAGCCACTGAGTGCCTTAGAGTGGTGAGGAAATGAAGCAGGAGAAACTGAGCTGAGATTTGTGAAATGGGCAAATATTTAAATTAGTAAAGGCAAAGACTTCAGCAGCATCCTCTGAAATATTATAGATGTAGGGAAATATTAGGCCAGTGGCAAATCTGCTCCTGGGATGTGTAACATACTGCGAAACTCAGAAAATGAGAAAATCAGTCTAGTGTCAGTTGTTGCCTGGTTCTACTCTCTCTATGGGTTTGTGTTCAGATAAGAAAATACAGATCATCAGGTTGCTGATGAATAAACATTAATTTGTTGCTTCCAGTGTGTTTCCACCAATTTATCCCAAGTGGAGAAATTGGCCTGCATTTAATGGAAGTAACAATATCAGTGCTTTGTCCTCCATTCTCTTTCCTGAGAAAAATATTCTAACAGCTGATAAGCTGACAAGTCATTTGAAAAGGCAAATAAAATACAGGTCGTGCCTCCAGAACTCATGCAGCCTGTATTGTTAATTCTCATGTTTTCTGCTCAGTGGGAAAATGTGTATAAACCCCTCATGCAGACAAAGCCATAGTCATCTCAGATGAGTAACATCCAGTATTGACAGTGGAGTCATATTTACTGGGAGAGAAAGAAATCAGGGTCATCTCACAGAAGAACATTTTCCATTCACCACATATTTGTGAGGGGGTTGTTTGGTTGCTTTTAGGAGTAAGTTTTTTTTTTCTTCCTTTTTTTTGACAGTTCTTGCCAGGCGAAGGCCAATTAAGAACAAGGCAAACTGAGAAGTCCCTTATTTTGCAGCTGTTGACAGAAATTGCCAGGCAGGGTTCTCAGTGACTCAGAAGCATGGATGTATATATCTGGGATCCTAGAAACACTGCTTTGCTCTGGCAAAAGTATCACTCCTATTGTTGCAAACAAAATTGGTCAGGGTCAAGAATCTGACATTTTTTCAGCAAATCTTTGTTTCCCTTGAGAATTTCCTGATTTGCTTTCATGCGATGGAGTCAAAAGAACTAAATTATTGTCTTCTCAAACCTACTTCTCTTCCAAATGCCTATTTAAAATACAGTAGCACAGATGCTCTCTGCCTTACCCAGAGTGTTTCAGAGCAGGATGCTGTTTAACTTTCTCCTCTTCTCTTGATGTTCTTTCCCACAATATTGTTGATCTTTTTGAAGAAACAAACAAATTGAATAAAAACTGAAACAAGGTGGCCCTGCAAGCATATGTGGGGGAATTTGTTGTATTCAACCAGAAAGCCTTTGAAAAGAAGCAGCTGGAGGTGTAGTCACGGAAATGCTTGGAGACCAATCCCCTCCCTCCTCCTTCTTTCTCACGTGCCATGTTTTCCTGAGTCCACCTTTGAAAGGTGGTCGGATAGTCTGCACCAGAAGAGAGGACAAGCACCTGGAAAGCCAAATGGTGTGACTCCTATGTTAAAGTAGGCTTGAAGACTGGGCAAAGCAACCTCAAAAGAACTCTGTGTAGGAGTATCAGTAACATAAACTGGTTTATTTATGTTACTTGAAAGTGCTTGCCCGCAAGATGGTATTTTTGTTGAGTTAGAGTTGCACATATTATGGGTGTAATTCTCTGCTCTGCTCTTTTTTTGACATTTTTGTTTTGTTGGAGTTTTATTTTTGCACTGTTGAGTGATATACAGTTGGCTTAAGCTGTAACATGAAAAATAAGACTTCTCAGCTTACTCAGGTTTTAAAGGTGATTTTCTGTCAATTCCTATGCAAAAAAGAGTACGAATATTTGACTAAAACATAGATGTAAGTTTCATAGCCTGGTTGCCTCATCTCCAAAGTAAAAGCATATTCACTTCCCCGCTTTATCATACAAGGATAGAAGTGTTGCCTCAAGATGTAATTCAGGTGTTGAACATCTGCCAGAGATCAGGCCAGCAGCCTTCCTGATCTGATCAGTCCAGTTTGACAGCCACATATGGGCCTCTATCACTGTCTGTTAGGCTGTGCACTAGTGTTGTCAGTCCCAATATCCAGCTAAATGGGCTCCAGTGGGGCAAAACAGCACAGGGTACAGCATGATTTTGATACTTTCTGCATGTCACAAGGTACAATTGTTTGACTTTGAGATTTCTCCTCTTGTGACCTCTGTGCTCAATTAGGATGATGAATTGCACTATTAGTATTAAAAGTAGTTATTATAATAATGCCATAACAATACAGGTAATCTTGGAGTGTGATGCAAATCTACTAAAGCATCAAAAAGGCCCTTCATATGGAGTGAAAGCTTGCAGAGGGGTGTTTTGCAAAGCTCAGAAGCCACTACAAAGGGTGTATAGCTTTTCAGGTTTGCCAGCCTGTTGTCTGTTCTTTTGCCATCACACTTCTCACAAAGCAGTGGGCATCCTCCAGTTTTATTTTCCAGTCAGCTGATCTCTCTTCCCTCCAACCCCAGCCCTCTTTCTTTTCTTAAGCATTTGAACACGTGTAATTTTCTACACATTAATGTAACCAATGCCTGAATAAAATAACCCATCTAAGTAGTTTTAATGTTGCTTGTGTTGTCCCTCAGTACTCATAGAAAAGCAGATTTTGAATTCAGCTGGATGGGAGCTTCCATTAATGTAAAAGCCTTGCAGCTCAAAATCATTTGGTAAATCATTTGGTAATATTAGGAGCAGGGAAGGGCAAAAGAAAAGAAAAAAGGAAGGAGATGCAACAACACTTTGCATGTAAGTGCATCCATACACTTGAAATGCATTTATTTTTGAATAATATTCAGAAGCTTCAGCAAAGGGGAAAAAAAGAAGAGAAACTCTTGCCCATTTACCAGCCAGAGACCTCATTTTAGCACATTTAGGAACCACTTTCGTACCTGCATTTCCTCCACATTAGGAAGTCATTCTCTCTCAAAGGGAAAAAAGTATGCTCATATTATTTTTTGAAAAGAAGAACATATTCTGCTCCCAGTCCAAGGAGCATACATCCAAATCTGGACGTATTCATGGCTGCTCCATGTTGCTTCAGCTGGAAGCTGATCCAGTAGTACTGTGGTGAGGTTCTGTATCTGCTTGTATCCTTCATCTGCTTTCTTTGCTATTACAGCTTATTTTGATTTTTTTTTTTTTTTTGTCCACATCCTCAATTTCTTCCCCTCCTCATCCTCTCTAATCCATACAAATTAGAAACCCCAGAGACATTGGAAAAGCTTTCAGGGTGCCCTTTTTCTTTATTTTCATTGATGTTTTCTTCCACCAACACTTTCTTCTCTTTTTTTTACGCCAAAGTCTGTTTTTCAGACCACAGAAACCCCATAAAGTCCTTTTGCTTCACAATCCTCTTAGCTGGATAGGAAGGTGTATGATTCTACTTTTCTAGAAAGCAACTTTCAGGTCCTCACTGTATTCATGGATACATGGAAATAGCATCCAGCTAAAACAAAAAACCAGCTTGCGATGCTTTTCTTTGACCCAAGAACTCAGGTACCAGAGCAGAAATCTTAAAACACAAATAGTTCCACCTGCTGGGTATATTCAGCTCCCTTTGATGCTCCAGAGTGGTCTTTCAAAACAAAAGTACAAATGTAAATTTTGGCTGAGTAATGGTGAAATATTGATGTAAGCTCCTCTGTGCCTGCTCTGCAGACAAAATTAACCTTTTATAGCCCTCATTAGTTTAAGCATTCTCTGTTTGTAAGTTCCTGCTTCATTCCTTGGCAAAGGTGGAAGCTACTCCAGGAGGTTTCTGTGAGGAGGCCATGTGAGGAACCCTTTTGTTTAATTTTAAGCTTTATTTCTATTGCTTGCAGAAATAAAGATGTACTTAGCACCAAGGATTATTTTTTGCTGTTGCAAATACTTAAAGTACAGTATGGTCTCTACCAGCTGCTTTGGTAGGTTTCTGAAGAAATGTTTTTACTTAAGTCAGTGTTGTCAAAGACACAGGGATCAGGAGCAAGATGGAAAGAAGGATTTGCTAAGAGGGCAAACAGTGGCCTCCATGCAAAAGGCTCGAATGCAGTGTAAATCACAGGGTATTCATCCCAGAAAAGGCTTGGAAGCAAGAAAGAAGAGACATCAGTCTTTTCCCCCATCTGACTGTTAAGTAAGCTGAATTCAAAAGATGCTCAGTAAAGGGCTTTCTGCCTCATAACTCTGCTTTTTCTATTTCATGAGCCTGCAGAAAAATTGTAATCCGTTCAGAATGCCTCCATTAGCACAGCTGCCTATGGGAGGGAGTATAAAGCCCAGTAGCATTTTCAGCGGGAGTTCTGGACTAGCACAGTACTCCAGCAAAGACGCTATTAACATCTGTTTACCTGCTGTTCATGGTTTAAGCCTCAGTGGGAACTCATCTGCTGGGGGGAAGGGTTTCAAGTAAGGTCAAGTGAGAAAGTTATTCTGCCCCGCTGCAGGTCATGGAGGGTTTATTTTCACTGTGTCTTTGTTGGTTTTCCTCAAGCTAAAATACAAAATCATTTGGACTGAAAAACACATGTTCATTGTGCATGAGAGATGGGTATTCCGTGTGTGGGAGGCTCCACTGCCATTCACCTTTTCTCTCCTTCTAGATAGTAGTGATATTAGCAATGAATCCCTCTCTGAACAGAAAGGTTATGTTGCTTTATATTAGGCATTGATAGGTCTTTTGCTCTTCCTGCTGTCTTCCAAATACAGGCAATTATCTTTGTCTGTATCAGTGATTTCTCTGTGCTGGTGATTACTCATTTCTGCTGAGCTGCAGTGGATTTTCCTGTTAAAGGAAGAAACAAATAGACAAGCAAATTGTGGTTATAGGTTCAAGTGATATAAAGTTGGCCAGGTGGCAGCTTGAGTTAAACCAGAACTTTTCATAAGCTGGGACTTGAGCTTTCCTTTGCCCAGGGTCTAAAGGCTTCCATAGACTTTGGGGAAGGACAGAGTGGTATTTATTTTAATGTTATTTCTACAAGTCAGGAAGTGGCTGTTTGTTCTCAGGTAGCTGAAATGGAGCTGAGCACTACTGTTAATATTTGCCTTTCAGCAGGTTTGACAGTGACCTTCCTCCCCCAGTTCGCCCAAATGAAATTAAAAGATGGAAGGAAAAAAGGTGTAGGTTCTCAAAAAGGACTGTCTTCAGATGTTATGCAATAATGCTGTGGATGGATTTTAAAATAGAGCTTGTTAAATTTATGATTGCTAATAACATTTGTAGTTACAGTACGCAAGCAAAGATAAGGCCACTCTAATTTCATGCTTCAGGAGGCGAGATGATTGCCCACAGGGGGTCAGGAAGGATTTTTCCCCTCCATGCATATACAGCACTGCACAGCTGTTAGGGACCTATAATCACCAACACACCCAAAGCAAAGAACATGCCTGGATTTGAAGCACATGCTTAAGTGGCATGCCAAACTGGAGCTGCCAAGCTTTCTTATAGCCATCAGTAATATTAAGTGCTCATGCAGCATATTTTAGTTTTCAGATCCTCTAGAAATACTGAACCAAATTCTGCTCATTCTGATAGTAACTCCCTTCAATCTGGTATCTCCAGGATTGTCAGTGACTGATCATGTTGTCTGATTTGTTACCTAACATATTTGGTTCTGCAAAATTCCCCAGAAATAGTACATAAGCAAAACACAAGTGATGCAAGACACCTAAAGGACTTTGGAGTACTTCACTGGAATCTGTAGCTTTCTCCAATCTTAGGTTTGTGATCACTTCTCTTGATTTTTTGAAATGATGAATCATTTGGGATCAAAATACAGGGGTCATATATATATGATCTATATGTTTACCATTCATCTATGTGAATGGTAAACAGCCAACAAATTGAAATGAGCATCTTTATTTAAAATGGCAATGTTTAAGAAACAATGTAGTGGAAAGGGTAGCAGAAACTAGTTTATGCTAGTTTATGGCGTAGATATGTCAGGAATTGAATATAATGCTGAATTTTTAAAATACCTTTATGAGAGACTTAGAGTAAGTATTTAGTTATTCCTAATCAACAAATGGAAAAAATAAAGCAAAGTAATTAAATAGGTCAAAACCTTGGAGTCTTTTGGAGTCATTTGCTAGAAAAGGAACATAAAATTTGATCTTTCTTAAATGGCTGGTACTGCCTGTTCTAGTGGTTGAGAAAAAATAACGTAAACAATTCATATATCTATGCATATATCTATTAATTCCATATGAATAGAGACATTTTCATATCTATTAATTTTACACAAAGAGGCTCTATTGTACTGTTGGGAGGTAAATGTTTCATGACATAATTTAGCTTTGCATATTTATAAGGAGGTAACTTGGCAATTCTGGTCCAGTTGGGTTTATGACAGATGTTACGATGTTTAGAAATGCTGACATCATAAATAAAAGCCATCCTTTGGCCAAGAATCTGCAGCCTCTATTTCTCAGTAGCCTAGACAGTTGGCAAAACACAGGATTTGCCTTCCCAAGTCAGTCAGTGGATGACTTTTAGGATGGAAAAAGCAGCTGTTTTGACATTGTGTTGTCAGCAGAGAGATGCACCTCGCACAGGGCTTGTTTGATGGGAATCCATTTACTTTGTGTTGGATTGCTTGATGTTAGGTTGCTGCAGTTGTTTACCTTACCCGTGTGTGTCTGTTGCTACTCCCCTGGCATCCACTGAGGAGCAGAAGTACAGTAGCACTTCCTCATTCTGTGTATTTCAGTCTCACTAAAATTCCATGTTTACTTGTTTTAAAAGCTGATGACTCAGAAATTCAAAGCATTTGAGTCAGATTGCCAAACAAGTCAGATGCCATAGACTGAAACAGCACACATCTCTTTACTCCTGAGCAACAGCAGGACAATAACGTGGAAGGCATTTGTGTGCTCTCAACCTTTGATCACTTTCTGGGTATATCATTTCTCTGCACTGCGTGGTGTCAACTACTTGATCCGGACAATATAGCTGGGGCTTGCAACAATAACCTGAAAATCCCTCCTTTAGGACTGCACACAGTAGGAACCAGACTGGTCCAAACCTGTTCTGTTTCTGTTTATTTTGTTGAATATATGATCTGTGGCAGGTTAAGAAATCAGTTCATTTCCACAAGGTGATGTATCAGTGCAGTAGCAGCAATGCAGCACATCAGCAGATACACACTGGCAAAGGTAAGAATAGAGGGCTTGGTGAACATACTGAGGCTATTCTTACAGCCACCTGCTTTTGCTACTAAATGCCTACCTTCCCTCTCTATTTGTAATCTCTGAGTCTTCAGTGGGAAGCTGGGAGATTGACAGGTCTCTGGTTGAGACACAAGCCATTCCAGAATTTCCTGTGTGAGAGCCATGGGAACCATGTTTTTAATATACTGTGGGTGACAGCCTTCTATTAAACCATACAAGGAAATCAGTGAAACTAAAGCTCAGTGTCACCCCAGATTTTTTGATTCAGGCTGATCCAATTTTCAGCAATTTTCTTCGCAAGCAGCAGCATTTATTCTCAATAGCAGCCCTTCATTTATTCCCATTAGGATAACATGGGGTTCTGGAGCTAAAGTGTAGTAATGTTGCAGAAGCCAATTACCTACTGTATGCTTGGCTACATGGGTATTGGGGCACACATGCCACCCATCTTAGCAGAGATTCTGTCCACTGATTACTCCCTAGGAAGGAAAGTTATAAAAGGCCCAACAAGAATCTCTGTATAGTGAGACCTATTCTAAAGTGGTTTAATTGTTCATAGATCTCTGGGAGTGCAGATTGTTTTGGTTTGGTTTTTTTTTTTTGTTTGTTTGTTTTTGTTTTTTGTTTGTTGTTGTTATTATTATCATCATCATCATCATCATCATCTTAGATTTTTTTGCAGCTCTTCTTAATCTGTAACTTTCATTTTTATAGACCTTAATATTCATCTTTTTAGTATCATCTTAGGGTTAAACATTTCTAAACAATTGGAGATTTTGAACAAAGGAAAAAGCTACATACGAAATAAAAGTAGCTGTAGTAGTCTGTGAAAAGTGGGTCTTAAAGCTTCAACTTGTAATGTGGTGGGAGTAGATGTCCCACATCTGTAATGATGAGTCTGATATGCCTTTGCTAGAGCTAATGAAATTGGATAGTACACAGAAATAGCAGGCTAGGCAGTGAAAAGAGTCTATATATTATCTTTAGACTTGACTATTAAAATTGAAAGGAAGTTCAAGAAATGCCAGTCAGAAAGCTTTGTATTTGAACCTGTCAACAGTCTTTATAACTTCTGCCCTCTCCTTCACTCTTTCCCCACACACCCCCCTTTTTTTTTTAACCTTTTTAAAATTAAGTTAAAATCAGTACTTTCTGGTTTTAAGATTTTGTCATTATTTGTATTTCAGAAACTTATGCATTGGCAGTACTGTGCCTCGAAGTGCAGCATGCCAGAGGAAGCAAGCATTTACCCTGCATTATATTGCATCATAATACAGCATAACACAGCTTGAACTGCGCGCTCCAAATCGAAGCCCTAAAGCGTGATTACCTAAATAAGCATAGAAAGAAAATAAGGAGGTTTCAGGAAGTTAGAATTAACTAGCTCCTTGGGGCCAAACTGATTTTCATGCACTCCTACTCAGTGCAGAACCTCCTCCTGCTAGTGGAGGTGTGATGTATTATGCTCTGTGTGTCAGTGTAGCTGGGACATACAGTGTTATGCGGAGAAGGACACAAAGTCCAGACAGGGACCCATATTTGTAAAAGTTTCTGGCTTGATATTCAATCCTGTTTCTACTGACAAACCTGGGGAGGCTGCAAGAGGGGAGGAGGGTGTGCTGCCGCATGATTTCACCCTGTTCAGGAAGTAAGTACCCGTAACATTTACCTTTAATGGTAAAGAGAGGAAGGGTGGTCTATGGGTAGGGATGAAAAGTTGTGATTCTAGAACTGTGGGTTCAGTTCCTTCCTCCAGCTCAAGGCTGATGTTTGATTTTGAGCAAGTTGCTTATCTCCTCAATTCCCATTTGTTCAAGGCAGGTAACAGTAGATTCCTGCTTCCCTGGAAATAAAATTGTGTGAGATTAGGAGAAACAGGGTGGTTTAGAAACCATAGGGGAAGGGAAAGGACTGAAATCTCTGAAATCTGGTTGTGGAAGTCCTTGAAGGAGTTGCCCTTGGATTTAAGTTGCCTGGTTTGGTAGCCTGGAATGGCTTGGAGGTTTTTTTCTCTCTGCCTTAGACAAGCTCCCAACAGAGGCTCAGGGCATAGCTTTGCTGCAGTAACTCCTGCACTGACAGCAAAGGGGGAGGTTTAATGGCAAGTTGCTGAGGGAGGGAGAACGCATTTGTGTGAGCTCCCTGATAAACGTCCCTATTGCCAAGCAGCTCCTCAGAACATCTTAGCAGGCTCTGTGTTTGTTTCAAGCCAGGTCTGACTTGTTCAACATTGGTCTAGCAGGAGAATATGAGCTGACATGTATTTCTCTCTCTACAACATGACTGTGATCCAAGGTTTCTTCAGCTGTTTTTCTGTAAAAAGTTGATCCAATGTTTCTGCAGTGCTTTCCTATCCCGAAGGACAATGTTTCTCAGGATCTCTGTATGCCTACCACAAGTGAAAAGCAGCTGTTTTTCAGGCAGCAGTTAGCAACCAAACAACTCTGAACATCACCACCCTTAGTGAAAAGACATTTGATCTACCATTTGCCCAAGGACATTTACAGGAAACCCCTGATGTTATGAAGGGTGCCTCAGGACCATTCATCACCAAGGCTCAGAACAAAATGCTTGTTGATTGTTCATGGAAATACATGGCAGCAAGGAAAATATTTCTTTCTCCGGTTTTCCTGTGGAGCACTCAGACGCATGTTAGCAAAAGCAGTAGCAAGAAGATTCTCTCAACACAGGACATCCACCCCGTGACTTCCTGAACTGAAGGAATCATAGGGAAATACCCCCAAGCCCAACAAAATGTTAAGCCAACAGATTTTCCACAATTTTGTTAGTAAAAAATATATGAAAAGCCCTGCTGGGAAGAGTGGCTTTGTAGAGAGTGGTGATCAGTCACTTAGCTGTAAGCATGTGAGTAAGGGGTAAATACTTTCAAAAGGAGATGCTTGTTGCATCACCTTGGATGGCCTGATTTTAAACCTCACCTGGGTTAGACTGTACTTAATAATGCAATTGATCTATTTGTTTATTTATTTATTAGAAAATAAAGATATCTCTTCATTGGTTTAGGCATCCCAGTAAGATTAATCATGCAATAAAAAAAAATGAAATTTTGAGTCAGAATCCATTCCAGCTCTCCAGCTGGTCACTTCTTACCTTCACTAGAGACCATCCTACAGGTTTTGATTCTAAGACTAAGTTTTGGAGATAAGTATTAGCTTTTAGTGCCACACAGATACTATTATGAGGGGAGGGGAAAGCAAATAAAAATAGCAAACAGAAAGCTGGCTGACACAGAAGGCTACTATATAAAGATATAAATATATAAACATATAATCAGTAGATCAGCTATTTAGATTACCTTTAGAAAGTTATCTAACCCAGGCTATTTTGGGTTTTGTTATCTAAGCCAGATGATCAAATTCTAGAGAGATTTTTTTTGTAGAGAGCTACATGTTGGCCATCCCTTCTACCTCAAAAAAGGAAGGAGACTTCAGGTGTATTGTCCCTGATGGACTTGCTGGAGCACAGTATTTCTTTAAGGGTTATAATCCTGTTGAGATTTTACACTACAAAAC